>RPFO01000103.1:1660720-1800462 GCA_009746045.1 Mesostigma viride | reverse complement strand
CGCCAAGGTGAAAGCAACACCAAGCTCGCCGCAAGGTCCGCACCACTGCCCAAATGCCCACAACGAGCACGATGACCAACTCCATCATCATCCACTCGACCCCGGTGCGCCGACCCGCCAAGAAAGGCAAAGTCGCCGAGACCCGCGGGTTCAGGGACGCGATGTTGATGTCCGCCATCATGGCAAACGCGAAACCTGTCGCGTACCCTCCCTTGTCCGCCTATGACCAAAAACCTGAAGCGGCCGCTCCAGTGTCTGTCCCAGTAGCACCACCAGTAGCTGCCTCGCCAGAACCAGCGAGACTTGAAGGCGGGTCGCGATTTTCTAGTATCGACTATGAATGTGCGGATTGCGGGTTAAAGCCAAAATCAAATACACAACAAGGACTGAACCAGCATCTGAGAGCAATGATCAAGAAGAAGGAACCGAAGCACGTATCCGGGGCCCTTAGACGGGGGGAGCTTACTGGTATTAGTGGGTCTCGTGAATCTCCCTGTAAAAATTTCGAATGCTATATTGCAAAGGTCTATGAATATGGACAACCTCTTTTCCGACGCCGAGATGCTGCAGATCGCCCAGTGGATGACACTCTACCCCGACACCCCTCGCGAGTTCATCGAGGCAGCCATGCTGTACTGTAGGAGCAAGCCGCTCACCGGGAAGGAGAGGAGGGTCCTCAAGAGGAAATCGCGTGGGCTTGCGGGAGAGAGTGGCAAGGTCGTGATCCACGGCAAGAACGAAATAACTTCTGAAGTCATTGTAGAGAATGAAGGAGTACGTTCAGGAGTGCAGGACGTTGACGCTGAGGACCGAGAACAGGACCAGGGGCGGTCTCCATGATCCAATTTGGGACATCCCTGCTGGCCTGCTAGAGGATTACCACGACGTGGGGCTGACCCTGCTGACGATTCCCTACGAGCAGACACACATCAACAGCAATAACAACACCTTTGAGGTCACGATGGCGACGGCGCACACGGTCTCGCTGCCGGTCGGGTCGTGGACCACCATCGAGAACCGCCAGAACATCGAGACGACTTTATTGACAATCGACAGCAGCTTCACAGTCACCTATGATCGGGCCAATAGTCGGTACACGTTCGTTGCAGAGAGTCCGTTCCAGTTCCTGGTTGGCGAGTCGGTCGGGCGGGTCCTCGGGCTAACACCCGGCATTCATCAGTCGAATGACCAGTTCGTCGTTTACAGCAACCGACCAGCCACGAACGGGCGGCTGCGGGCCGTGTATGTTTACTCGGACATCGTGCGCGGGAATGTGGTTTCGGCGACCCACGGGACGGTCTACGGCGGTCTGTTGGCGTGTTGTCCGAACCTGTCCAAATTTCTCGAGCCCATCATATGGCAGGCGCAGAGTCCACTGTGGCAGCACGTACGAGACTCACCTAGGTCGATCAGCCTGCGCCTGTTAGACGAGGACGACGCACCGATCCAGCTGTACAGCGACTGGGTGGTTCAGCTGACTTTCCGGATATCCCCGCAAAAGGCCATGGGGGTCGAGGCGCGGAAGATCGGGGGTATTCTCAAGTACATGGCGCTCGACAAGGACGTTCTGCCTGCGAGAAGATTATCTAACCAGGTAGGTATAAACGAAGAGGATGAAGCTTGATTTCGGCAAAGTCGTGAGCACCGCGCGTAAAATCGGACACATGGCGGGGGATGCGATCAGGAAAGTCGGCGAGGGCGCGCGGTTCATCAAGGGTGCCGCCGGTGCCGCGGACGCAGCTCTCGGGCACGTTCCCAGCAAACTCATCGAAAGCTCCCCAGTCTTGGGAACGGTCTACAAGGCCGCGAAGACCGGACTCGACGCCCTTTCGCACATCGAGAGGAAGGTGGACGCGCACAGGGCGTCCAACCCGCTGCTTGGTAAGTTCCTAAGCTAGCCGGATTTTTATCTAAGGTAGAAGGTATACAACACACACCATGTCTTCTGACGGTTCTTGGTACAATCGCGCGATCCCGAAGTCCATGCAGTACCTCATTAAGACGCTCGGTCAGCACTCCACGTCCCGCGTACAGCTCTCCACGCTCTCCGCCAACTCCGGCATCAAGCAGGGGTCGGTGGTGGCGGTCCGGCTGCCTACCCATGGGTTTGCCGACCTTCACTCGTTCGCCATGTTCTTTGAAGCGACACCGACTACGACGGCTGGTTTTTGCAAGTTTCCACCGTACACGTCTTCGCTCATCAGGCGGCTCGAGGTGCTGGTTGGTGGCCAGTCTGTGGACTCGATCAACGATTACGCCCAGCTCTTCAACACTTTGTTGACGGTCCATGGAGGACAGGGATTTATCAACTCTCAGGGGCCTGCCGGTTGGTCTCTCAACGACACGGCTAACGTAACCCTGACAGAAAACACGGCACAAAAGGGTATTATTGACAACTGGCTCGGGTTCTTGTCCGGCGACCCTCGAATCATCGACCTCAGTCTCTTTCCACCGATCGAGATCCGCATCACGCTCATGGACGGCGGGGTGATGATCCCAGGAGCTGCTGGTGGTGCTGTTGCGGCTGGGGCTGGTCTCGGGTTTGAGCTGAAGGACATCCATTTCTCGATCGACACGTACAGGTTCCAAGAGGATGTGGTCTCTCAGATCTTCGCGTCTCGGCTGGCTGAGGGTGGCACCTTGCCGTTCAGGTGGAAGACCTGGCAATCGACCAAACAGACGATTCCCGGCGACACCTACAGCATCAAGGCTACCCTCTCGTCAGCATCCGCGTCAAAGTTGTTGGCCGTCCAGGTAGCAGCCGCAGCTGATGTGGCAAACGCGCGATACAACACCATGTTCGCGCACACCGCCGACGGCCTCACCGGATTCCAGTTCGACATCAACGGCAGCAATCAGACACCAGCGTACAGGATGGGCATCACAGAGGCATGGGTGAACCTGGTTAGCGCCTTCAATGACCAGGGGAACAGTCTGTCGTGCGCAAGGGCAGACATCAATCCCGAGACATGGGCTGGTAGCGATTTCGTCATGGCTTGTCACCTCAACATGCCATGTGCTGGCGCCGAGTACCAGAGCGGTCTCGATCTACGGGGCACTGCATCGGTAGTGACTCTGCGCGTCGACAGCGCGGGTGCGGGTCATGTCTCGTACATCTTCGTAGAGATGGAGGCGAAGATGGACGTCGGCGCAGGGCGGCAGGCGGCCGTGTACCTGTAAAAATGTCTGATGGTTAGTGTATAGCATTCGATGGATTATCTCAAGGACCCGCGATACACCGCGAATCCTCTCAACAGAGTCACGCTGGTCTTCGACACCCCTGAGCTGGCCGATAATGGCACGGCGACTAACTTGCCGGCCAAGAAGGGCCCGCTGATGGAACCCAAGTTCCAGTATCCTCTGCCAAAAAAATAGTGTCATTGTGGTAGTATACTAGCTCCATGTCGTTTGAGTATGGTGTTTGTCCTGCTTTGATGCGGAAGAAGCGTAAACCGGTAAGAATAGCGCCGTCAATCACATTAACAACTACAGGAGGATCATATCCCAGCGCCTCCCCGATTGCAGTAACAGCAACATTCAGCCAACCAGTCACCGGTTTCGCCTTGGGTGATATCGCTGTCATAAATGGTACTGCATCCGGTTTAACGGGTAGCGACACCTCCTACACGTTCACGGTGACTCCAGCAGTCGCTTATTCACTGACAACCGTCAACGTTGGAGCAAATGCAGCAATCAACACGCTAGGAATCGGCAACACGGCCTCCTCCACCCTCTCCTTCACTTACTCGCCCCCTCCGACGGTGACTCTCGCGACGACCGCGGGCTCGACGCCATCATCGACTCCAGTGGAAGTGACCGCCACATTCAGCAGGTCCGTCACGGGGTTCGCGTTGGGCGACATCACCGTGACCAACGGGACCGCCGCCAACCTGACCGGCAGCGGGGCGTCGTACGCCTTCCAGGTGACGCCAACGACCGCCAATTCTTCAACGAACGTCAGCGTTGGCGCGGGCGCTGTTGTGGACGCATCGACAGGGAACGCCAACGCGGCATCTAACACACTGTCGTTCACGTACTCGGCAAATCCGTCGGTGACTCTTGTGTCCGGAACCCCGACGGGTGCCGTTTACCCAGTCACGGCCACTTTTAGCACGTCGGTCACCGGGTTCGCGTTAGGCGACATCACCGTAACCAACGGAACCGCGTCCAACTTGGTGCAGGTAAACGCGGCATTTTTTTTGTTCGACGTGACCCCTACCATGTCGGACTTTGTGACGACGGTAAGCGTGGGCGCGGGCACCGTGACGAGCGCAACGTCAGGGCTTGGAAACACAGCATCCAACACGCTGTCATTCACGTACAATTACAACCCGGCAACGGACCCCGCACTGTTTGCGTGGTACGATCCGTCCGACAGCGCCACGATGTTCAGCGACACGTCCGGCACAACCCAGCAAAACACGGCGGGTGGGAACGTGATGCGCGTGAACGACAAGGGGCCGAACGGGTACCACGTGACGCAGGCAAATTCCGCCAAGTGTCCTACACTGGATACGGCGGAGTTGAACTCGAAACGGTCCCTCCGTTTTATCAACTCGCGGTCTGGCTTGCTAGAGTCCGTGAACAATTTCTGGAATGCGATCGGGGCAAGTGCGAGTGTTTTTCTAGTCGCCAAACAGCTAACGACTGCGACGTATCCACTGTTGGGAGATGTGACAGGTATTCGAGGATACATGCTAGGATCGTCGAACGGCATTTGTTACCTCGCGTCTTATCATTCAGAGGCAATGACCGTTATCCTCTTTACTCCAAACAGTGTGCGCGACACCGTGAGCACCAAGGCTCAGTTCTTTGACAACAAGGCACACGTCCTGGCGCTTTCATGCAACAGCAGTACAAACGCCTTTATTACCCGCTTTGACGGACGAGCTGGCTATGACAGAGTGGGATCGGACCCTACAACTGGTTCAGGGAATCTCTCTATTGGAGGAGACGCGTCCAACGCGAGTCGTGCCTTTGACGGGTGGATCGGCGAGATCCTAATCTACAACACCGCAAAAACGGCCGCAGAGCTTGAACGGATCCGCGGATATCTCGTGGCCAAGTGGGGAACTCCCGCCGCCATACCAGCGTAGAGTTAAGACTAGAACTATTATCTCTTATAAGTTGTAATAAAGTATCATGGATTATCCCACTTTTTACCAAATCGCTTTAGATTCTGTCGCGTCACAGAACACAATCGACGAATACAATGGAATCTATTCTTTCGATATCAAGCCAGACCCAAGAGCGCCTATCATAGACAGCACATGGCGCGGAGGGGTCCATTTCGCATATCTCAAGGACGTGGAAAACCAAGAAAATTACTCGCTTGTCGGACTAGTTTCTTCAAGTTTTTCTGGAGGAGAGCATAACCCACAAGACAGTGTCGTGCTATGTACCGAAGAATGCAAAGATGTTGCCGCCTCGTACACCGTGATAAACGACCATGCATTTTTCAACCTAAAAAACGATCACTTGTTTAGGAATGGCGGGAAACTCGAGATCGGTTTAGTGCACATTGACAGAGGAGTTGATGACAAACAATTCATCCCACTAACCCACGAGTCGTTTCTTTGCATCTTGCGTTTTGAGAAAATTCGCGGGTTCGACAAGTGCAAGTGCCATCACAAGTAGGTTAAAAAAGCTCATCATAGGTTGAAACACTTCTATGGGCAACTGTTTAAAGCTTGGTTACGAGTACTCAGAAATTCTGGAGGAGTCAATAAGGAGGATGAGAAGGAGCCCGACGTACCGACGCGCCTATGAGAGCGTGTATGTTCCTAAATGGATTTTAGAGATCGCGCCAGACTCCGAGGGCACTCCGACTCCCGCCCCATCACCTGATAATAAACATAACTAATCAATAAAATTCTCTTTGCATGAATCTATACAGCTCCCAACATGTTCGTGACCATGAACGACATTCTGAACTGCATCGAGGCCTGCAAGCCGGGTAGTGGCGGGTACATCCAGGACGGCACTGAACGGGCCCGCAACGCCGCAGAGGTGGCGCGCATATCCTGCATCATCGCCGGAAAGCCTGACCCGTACGATGACAACTACCGTTTAGAGTTAGAACAGCTTGACAATCCTTTGACCCTCCTAGCCGCCGCCTCACGCGCACTAGGTAGCGAGGCGACCCCGGACGACGTTCACAAGGTGTGCGAGGACCTCGCGGTTCTCTCCATCATGGCCGGTTGCGTCACGGGCAGGCAGTCCATCTCTTCGCCGACATTCGCGAAGGTGAAGGAGCAACTGCAACTCTGGAGAGACATTCGCTAAACCCCGCCACCCCCCTCTCCCGCCCTTCCCGAGTACCGCGAGGACGCAGACCCCTGCACGAAAGTTCCGCGAATTTCCCGACCAGGGCTGGTTTTTCCAGCGACCCGGGTGCGCGCTGGGTGGTGAGCTTGACTTTTCGAGGTCCCGCGTTCTGCCCAACTCTTAAAAGCTTTTGGTATAAAAGTTGGGCAGAACGCTGAACCTTCTCCCGCTGTTCTCACACACCCCCGCTGTCCGCGGTCGGTCGCGATTGAGCAAAACGGAAGTCACTTTTTTTCACGCCGTCCATCGACCCAGGTGCGCGCTGGGCGGTGAGATTGACTTTTCGAGGTCCCGCGTTCTGCTCAACTTTTGAATGCTTTTGTTATAAAAGTTGAGCAGAACGCTACACCCTCTCCCGCAGTTCTCAACCCACCCCGCTGTCCGCGGTCGGTCATGGTTGAGCAAAACGGAAGTCACACTTTTCACGCCCGTCACGAACCATCGCACCCCCAGGCTCGGGAGTAGGAGGGGATCGGTAGGCGGCAGCCCCACGGCTGGTGGTGACGGATGCCAGCATCATAAAGCACCTCTAAAGCCCGGCGACCCTTGAGCCAAGGTTGGCGGGGGTTGAGAAGGGCCAGTAAGCCCGTGACGGGTGTCAGTAAAAAAGTCAAAAAACTCCAATATTTTATCACTCAATTATCACTCAACCATCATCACTCAATAATAGCTCCCCGGTACCCCACAAGCCCCTATCACTCAATAGGGGTTATATAATTATATAATTGTCACATTTAGATCGTCTGATTCATTAATTACGAGTGACAACTTATTGATCTACGCAAACTAAAAGCACACCAGAAAGGCAAGGCCAAGGATGTAAAGAGTACCCGCTGAGACAGCCAAGACAACGGTGAGCCAAAACCTATCCATGTACCGCGAGAGCGCATGATGGGCACACAATAATAAGTTGACATACAACAAGGTGGGTTACTATGGGCACACAATAATAAGTTGTACATACAACAAGGTGGCTTACAATGAGCACACAGTAAGTTGTGCATACAACAACTAGGTGGCTTACAATCAGCAAGGGTATCTTCATCTGCCCCTGTGTAAAGCCCGTGTAGATAACGACTCCCAAGTCCGTCCCATACGAAATCCCCTCGGCGTTCGGCCGCGCATTCAGCGTCTCCCACAGCAGCCTGCGGGTGCGGGGGTCGCGGGGGTCCCTGGCAAACGCATCCGCGTACCCCTGCTGGTGGAGATTCCCCGTGACCACCAGCACGCCAGGGACCATGTCGCTCATGAAGGCCGCCATCTCCAGTTCCGCCTGTTCCCGCAATCACCGATAACAGTTTATGTACAGGGCCAGACAGTACCATCACTTCAATTTGTTTGTTCGTTGGTTCGTTGGTTCGTTGGTTCGTTGGTTCGTTGGTTCGTTGGTTGGTTGGTTGGTTGGTTGGTTGGTTGGTTGGTTGGTTGGTTGGTTGGTTGGTTGGTTGGTTGGTTGGTTGGTTGGTTGGTTGGTTGGTTGGTTGGTTCGTTCGTTCGTTCGTTCGTTCGTTCGTTCGTTCGTTCGTTCGTTCGTTCGTTGTTTGTTTGTTTGTTTGTTTGTTTGTTTGTTTGTTTGTTTGTTTGTTTGTTTGTTTGTTTGTTTGTTTGTTTGTTTGTTTGTTTGTTTGTTTGTTTGTTTGTTTGTTTGTTTGCTTGCTTGCTTGCTTGCTTGCTTGCTTGCTTGCTTGCTTGCTTGCTTGCTTGCTTGCTTGCTTGCTTGCTTGCTTGCTTGCTTGCTTGCTTGCTTGCTTGCTTGCTTGCTTGCTTGCTTGCTTGCTTGCTTGCTTGCTTGCTTGTTTGTTTGTTTGTTTGTTTGTTTGTTTGTTTGTTTGGTTGGTTGGTTGGTTGGTTGGTTGGTTGGTTCATTCATCCATTCATTCCTGCGTTAGCACTTCAGTGGTACGGTTTCTCATTCGCATGTTATGGCTTGCACCCATAAATGGTCCAAGGCAGTCATCTCGAGCTCTGCCCCGCAGCATGTCAGATATACCATGGGATGCTCACGGCAGTGACCGCACAGTGTCCGGGGTTATGCACGTAGCGCCTGTGAAGGCAGACATCCACAGTAATTATGCGCCTGGCAAGGGTACTTGAGAATGAAGGGTTTGGAACCCACGGCCGCGATAGCGCTCAATATGGTTGTTATAGTGTATACTGCATATGTCGCTCACGTTTTCAATGATCAACTTATCATTGTCCATGCATACCTATGTCGCTAAGGCCATCATCTCTGAGTCTGCCGGGCAGGAAGTGACACTCCTATCATGCTAGTCTTCATATATCAACCAACTAGGTAACTAGTAGTCATATGCGCTTTCAGAGGGTCGAGGGCGCATGGAGCACAGTTAGTACCATTTACATGAATGGCGAGGAGACGACCATATGCTCAGCAGTCAACCATTCTTCACCTCCGGAAAGGGCCACACATTGCATCAGCGGACATCCAGACCTCATATATAAGGATCAGCAACGTGAGGGGGCGTGTGGCAGTACCACAGCGTGACTTGTATAGTAGTATATGTGCAAGGCAGGATCATGATGCAGGCTGATGATGCCAGCTTATGTATATCATGGAAGGGTGGGTAGCCGCATATTCCAATGAACAGGTCTGATGTGCACAGAAAGAAGAAGAGCATTCCATGCTAAATTTTGGTAGCTCATGGACTGTACTGCATGACAGTGAGGAATGTCTATCATATACTGCATGACAATGAGGAATGTCTATACCATCATACTGTTTCTACAGAGACTTCACAGCGACAGAGCTTGCAGATGGCTTGCTAAATGCTAGTGCTAAAAAATTGAAGAGAAACCTGGAGCCAACTTCTCCTTGTGTCTATATCAAGCAAGGGGGAAATGAAGAGTAACCTACGGAGCTTTGAAAAGCTGCTGTAAGTGCAGAATGTGTATCGATGCCGTCAACTTCATTGATCGAAGCTTGGCATCGACACATGCACCGTTCAATTTTCTTGTGCCCTCCTGTAAATACTTGCTAAATTTAGAAAGTTAACCTCAAATACCTAAGCTTGCAAAGAATCTTCATACACATACTTCCTGTTGGACACATACACATACTACTTAGTGTGTTACATATATGTGTATGTGGTGGCCGCACAATGCAATGATCTGCCTCGTCTCTAAGCCAGCCTCTGCTTTCTTACATACGGGTATGTTAGGTCATGACACGGAAATCATCACCTGGCTGAAGGAATTAGGAAGGTAGTTTTATATTACAGACCACACCCGAAACTTCCTAAGACTCAGAAATGTTGCAAAATTTCTCAGCCTTAGCCAGTCATAGCTGATTGCCTGTTCGACCCATGGCACAAAATGTAAAGATTAGTTTGCAACCTGCATGTCAGTACGTCCGTGGAAGGACGAACAACTGGACTGATGTGATTGCATGTCAGAAGAGAAATTAAACATGCATCGCAAACACATGCAGCAGCCTCGTCATCTCGTCACACAGCAGCCTCGTCAAACGTCATCGCAAACACAGCAGCCTCGTCAACATACCAGCCTCGTCATCTCGTGCTGTATGCCCTCGCCAAGGCCAGCCGCCTCTTCATAGACCGTGGCGTGGTACAGCCGTAGCACAAACAGCGCGGTGCCCATGACAGAGAGAGCCAGGGTGATCTGCAATTGAGGGAGTGACCAGTGCAGGATATGCAAGAAGAATTAGGGGAACCGTGCCACAACAAATAAGTGTAAACGCTTGCGACTTGTTGCGCCTCTCAGTTAGTTCTTGCTTTTCCTGATGCATAACGGGCTCAAAGGCTACCCACCCGCACCCCACCCCACCCCAGCCCCACCCCACCCACCCACCCACCCACCCACCCACCCACCCACCCACCCACCCACCCACCCACCCACCCACCCACCCACCCACCCACCCACCCACCAGTTATATACAACGATTCCTTACGGAATCGATACTAAGCGCTTAGTATCGATTCCGTAAGGAATCGTTGTATATAACTAAAACTTTTGCTTGCGCCGGCAAGGCTAAGGCCGATACTAGTCGGGTCATCGAATTGGCTATTCGATTATCGAAGTTGCCTATTCGACCATCGAACTTTCCTATTCGATTATCGAATTTTCCTTATTCGATTGTCGAAATTTCCTATTCGACAGGGGGTCTGAGGCCAGCGGCCTATCATACTCGGTGCCCAGCGAGCCACCGAACTAGGCCTAGTCGATTATAGCGAGACATCGCGTGGAAATTAGCCGATTTCGGGGACTTAGCCGATTTTCGGAGCGACGTCGAACAACACAGATGATTAGCCGGTTGAGCACATCATATCAGTCGAATAGCTAGCGCTAGTACTCCGCCTAGTCAGCGGAGAGCACTTGCCTTTTTCGATTAACATAGCACATTAGGCCGAACGATTAGCGTCCGCAACGTTATTCGCATTTCTAGGCGAAAAATCCACCCCCGGAACGATCCTAGCGGGATTCGAACCCGGGATGCCGGCGTGTCGCAACAGTCTTAGTTATATACAACGATTCCTTACGGAATCGATACTAAGCGCTTAGTATCGATTCCGTAAGGAATCGTTGTATATAACTAAGACTGTTGCGACACGCCGGCATCCCGGGTTCGAATCCCGCTAGGATCGTTCCGGGGGTGGATTTTTCGCCTAGAAATGCGAATAACGTTGCGGACGCTAATCGTTCGGCCTAATGTGCTATGTTAATCGAAAAAGGCAAGTGCTCTCCGCTGACTAGGCGGAGTACTAGCGCTAGCTATTCGACTGATATGATGTGCTCAACCGGCTAATCATCTGTGTTGTTCGACGTCGCTCCGAAAATCGGCTAAGTCCCCGAAATCGGCTAATTTCCACGCGATGTCTCGCTATAATCGACTAGGCCTAGTTCGGTGGCTCGCTGGGCACCGAGTATGATAGGCCGCTGGCCTCAGACCCCCTGTCGAATAGGAAATTTCGACAATCGAATAAGGAAAATTCGATAATCGAATAGGAAAGTTCGATGGTCGAATAGGCAACTTCGATAATCGAATAGCCAATTCGATGACCCGACTAGTATCGGCCTTAGCCTTGCCGGCGCAAGCAAAAGTTTTAGTTATATACAACGATTCCTTACGGAATCGATACTAAGCGCTTAGTATCGATTCCGTAAGGAATCGTTGTATATAACTCCACCCACCCACCCACCCACCCACCCACCCACCCACCCACCCACCCACCCACCCACCCACCCACCCACCCACCATGCACCCACCCACCCACAACCCACCCGCCCACCCGCCCGCCCGCCCGCCCGCCCGCCGCCCTCCCTCCCTCCCTCCCTCCCTCCCTCCCTCCCTCCCTCCCTCCCTCCCTCCCTCCCTCCCTCCCTCCCTCCCTCCCTCCCTCCCTCCCTCCCTCCCTCCCTCCCTCCTCCCTCCCTCCCTCCCTCCCTCCCTCCCTCCCTCCCTCCCTCCCTCCCTCCCTCCCGCCCGCCCGCCCGCCCGCCCGCCCGCCCGCCGCCGCCCGCCCACCCACCCCCCACCCCACCCCACCCCACCCCACCCCCCACCCCCACCCCACCGGACACCTGCCCGCCCGCCCGCCCGCCCGCCCCCCCCCCCCCCCCCCCCCCAATGCCCCATTAGGTTCTCTATGGTTTTCTTTTGCAACACCCCTCCCCCCACTACCCACTTACCCACCCATGAACCCCACCCACCCCATCCCTCCAACCCCCTCCCCATGCCACCAACACTCGGCCTTGCGTCGAAGCCAGTATAGGTATGATTTACCACACAGATCGACAGTTGTAACCCTCCACAAGCGCCGTCCTCGTCCACAGTGACGAGTTTAGTACTACAATAGTGATAAATTGCAAAGTATAGTAATAAATTAAATAAGCAGGCACCCACCACGAGCGCCGTCCTCGTCCAAAATGACGAGCTCAGATGACAATCATGACATGCATGCTGTATCCGCGGACGCCGCTTCAATTCACCGCTTGGATCTGTCTCCCCTGTCTCAATACTACCCTCACACGTTTCGACCTTGCTCTTGCTGGATTCCTTAGCTGGAGTTGGCCCCAGCTTGCCCTTCTGGCTTGTGCAGCCACGTGGCGGATAGTGTGGAGCTGGCGGAGCCATGGCCGGGCTCCGAGTCAGATGCTGCGTCGCTGCCGACAGAATTATAGGAATCTTTCGAGATTGCAGTTCCCAGCCGATATTGCATGTTCCGGTCAGTCTTCGGCACCAGCGGTCATGATCTGCCAGGTCAGTTCATGTCAAATTAACACACGTCAAATTAAGAACGGGACCATGGCGCAGACATGTACGGTCAGTTGTAAACACTGTTAGTAATAAGCCCTAAGGCGCATAACCGCTACCAGACGTGCAGCAGACAGCTACCGCATGTGAGCAGAAATATTGCTATCCTAGTCATGAACTATGTAACATAAATACGTAATATATGACGCCCACCTCGCACGTGCGTGGCCAATGTATATTCGTTACAGCCCCTTCTAGTGGGCTAAACGTTACACCCCCCCCCCACACGTTTAAGATTGGGGTCCGACCAATCCAGGGCTCATGATCTTAAAGAATCTTACTACTGTGATTCGATTCTACTAAGTTCTACTACATTATACTACAATTATACTACTAGTAGATGTCAAATCCAGGGGCTCATGATCTTAAACTTGAGAATCTCAAACGTGGAGGGGGGGGTGTATAGATAACGGTGGCCAAGACGTGGCGCCGGCGCCTGCAGCAGCCCGCGGGGCGGGCAAAAGACTTTTGAACAGCTGCAAAAGACAGGTGCTCCGTCTGTAATTTTTCCAGGTAAATAGGTGTACGTTTATTCCAAATATAGCCAGGTGCTCCGTCTGTAAGTACGGGCGTGGCCCGTAATACGGGTGTCACCCGTAATGAATACCTGTGACATTATTGGTGGATACTACATAATTATAGTCAAATTTCAGATTTTATTGGATAGGATGAAAGCTAACTTCAATGCCAACAAGAAAATCCTATTTTCACGGCCACCCCATGTCAGATGCGCCGTGGCCACCCCATGGCAACAGGAGCATTTCTGAGTACGGGTCACACGGCGTATTAAGGTTAAGATAGTAATGATCACGGGTGCCAATAGAGGTTGCTGCTGGCTGGTCCGAGTTGGAGCTAGAAAACCCTCGCGACAAAATTGTTATCGCTGTTTCGGTAAACGGCGACAAAGCGGAATCACGGAAGTTTGCTGGACAGTGCTTTCTTTTCCCGTTGCGTCACTGAAAAGGTAAACGGTCTTGCGATGTCAAAACAGCAGCAAGTAGAAGTCGCTGAGTTTAATTGCAATGTGGTAGTTTGATTTAATGTACACATATACTGCCTGAAGCTTTTCAAGGCTTGCTGGGATGTTGCCCATATGTTTCTAACGCTTTAACTCTTGTCCAAGTGATGAAGACTGGCTTGGAAACTTGAGCTTGTCATGTTTACATTGTTTATATTGTGTATACAATATGTGCCTCTTTTCAGTATATGTATCATATCTAATGCGAGGCTTCAGCATCATGGTTTAGCACCGTGGTGGCAGCCAAGCCTCTAATGACAATCTTGGACCTAACCTTGGCCTACGCAAATATTTGCTTCTTGTTTCACTCTTTGGACTGAGCTAGCTTTACACCTGCTACAGCTTTATACCTGTATTTGGCCTGCACCATCGTCCCTGGCTGCCAGTTACATTTTGTGCCCCCCCCCCCTGGCAGGCTGCAGGGTCTAGGATAGCGAGGGTGTAACGTAGACATGTTGTGGGCACCCTCGGTGCATTTTCAGGACCAGACATGACCTGGCCATGCCTTCTTTCTTGGCACATTGAACATGACTTGTCAGAGTGCTTTTTGGTCACTCGTGTAACGACCCCCCTGCATTCATAAATCGTAAACAATTATACAATGAGCATATTTCATGGATCAAAGCATTTCAACTCTTGAGCATATCATGAAAGTTAATGGTTCCATACCGTACCCATGGATGTGTTGACATGTGTGAGTTATTACAAATGGTATCCATCTTTAAAATGTCCTCATTTGAGGACATTTTCTTGCAGTGATTAGACATCAAGGTTCTAGATATTTTGCCCTTGCACTTGCACTTGCCCACACTCAATCCTGCTCACACGCACACGCACACGCACACGCACACGACCACGACCACGACCACGACCACGACCACGACCACGACCACGACCACGACCACGACCACGACCATGGAAGTAACTAATGTCTAACTAAATTAGTTGTTTCACAACTACAATAGAACAGTTGTCGATCTCACTTCATATGTCTTAACCCTTAATTTGTACTGAGTCCGTTTTCGTGGCTCCAGTTGAAGTCCTACCACTCTAACGGACTGAGTTTGTGGCAGAACCAGGCGCCGCGCCAAAAATAATTCAACGGTCAAACCTGGCCCAGCCGATAGATCTAGACGTACTCTATGCCTGGGTCTATTCAGACCGTACTTTGGACAATTGGCCAGGGAGTTATGATCTGGCAAACCCAGGGGGGTACCCTGGTCCTGGGGTACTTTCGGCGGGAAAAAAATGCGCGTTTTTTGCCAAAAGACGTGCACGACGACGAAGACGACGTCTGACCTCGGCAGACATGGCGTCGCCTACTGGCCAGCTGCTGGCCACATTTCGACTGAAACTTGGATTTAAGGTGGCAGTGCCTCCGGCCTTCTTCGGAGAGCCGTGGGCAGTGCAAGAATATGGTGAGAATCATGCGCAGTATCGCCTAGACGGCCATGTAGCGGAGGTGACACGCGATAAAAAGCAGGGATGGTGCAAATTTGTCGACGATCCATGCAAATATAAGTTGACAAAAGAGCAGATTTTTCAGTTCAGGAAGGTAGGAGAGACCTCTAGGCCTGCGGAGGACGAGGTAGAGGAGGAAGGGGATGCAGGCAGCGATGGGCAGGAAGGTGGGAGCGCAGGTGACGGTCCAGATGCCTCGGAGCCGGCATCGGAGCCGGACAGCGATGACGAGCAGGATAGCGAGGATATTTCCTCCTCCCCGCCCAAGAAACGTGCCAAGCGTCGTGCAGGCAACCCGAGGAGGACGCCTGCAACCGGCAGAGTGCCAAAAAGGCGTCTGCAGCGGCTGCCCCCTCCGGATCAGCCCGACTCCGAGCCCAGCGACTCTTCTGATGACGACGACATCGTTCCCGAGCTTGTGGACAGCGATGCTGAGTCGGAAGATGCGGGGGATGATGATCCGGATGGTGGCGACGATGGCGGGGATGAGTGGGTGTTCGGCACTGGCAAGCCGGATCCTGCAGAACTGCCCCGAGTGCCGCATGGTGCGCCGTTTGACAGTGAGCGCAAGGCGATGTATCAAAACATCCCGGGTGTTCCTTACCGGTTTTCTCCTCTCGACCTGTTCCTGCTGTTCTGGCAGCCTGGCCCTGTGCTGGAGCGCATTGTCAAGGAGACAAACCGCTATGCCGAGGAGAAGCAGCGCACGGCATCTGCTGGGGCACGGGAGTGGTCGCCTCTTTCCATGAACGAGCTGGGCAAGTGGCTGGGCATCCTCTTGACCATGTCACTCGTGAGCATGCCTGCCAGGGGGGATTATTTTTCTGGCCAACCACTTGGTGCTGCTCATGCTGCCAACCTGCAGCACGTGATGCCCCTGCTGCGCTTCCAGCAGATTACACGCTTCTTGCACTTCCGGGACTCTGCTGAGCGCCCCGCCAACACGCAGACACGCGAGTGGCGACTGTGGCAGTTCTTGTGGCTGGAGGACATCTTGAACGACGCCTACAAGAAGTACTTCATCCCGGGTAGCGCGGCTGCCATTGACGAGAGGAGCATCGCGTCCAGGCACAAGCTGTGCCCAATACGGTGCTTCAACCCGAGCAAGCCTGCCCCCTTCCACGTGAAGCAGTATTGCCTGAACGACTGGCCCACCGGCTACCTGTACCATGCCAACACGTACGACAAGCTGGCCCAGGTCAACCATACCTTCCACGTGGTGAATGAGCTTGCCAGCACGTTGCCACACGGGGTCCACATGGCCATGGACCGGTTCTACACCGGCCGTGAGGTGATTGAGGCGTGCCACCGCATGGGCCACCGCGTGGTGGGCACAGTGCTCCCCAACCGTCGTGGCCTCCCCTTCACCGAGGTCAAGCGCCTCGTGCCCCGCAGGCCAGCCCAGGGGGACTACGCATGGGCTGTCAAGCGTGATGGGCTGACCTTGGCCGCCTGGCAGGACCGCAAGCTCGTGTGGGTGCTGGCCAAGGGCATCCCCCTTGAGGAGGAGATGGTCAGCCGCCATGGCGGCCGCGACGAGCGCGTCATGGTCACTGCCCCCTCGCTCATTCCCGCGTACTGGAGCTGCTACAAGGCAGTGGACAAGTTTGACCAGCTCGCCAGCAACTACGACCTGCAGAAGGCCCTTGTCTCGCGGGTGTGGTGGCACCGGGTCGCCACGGGGCACCTGGCCAACGCGGTCGGCAACGCCTACATCCTGCAGACTCTCACCCGCGCCAACCGCCCTGACTGCCTCTCCCACGTGGGGTTCCTCAGCTTGCTCTCACAGCAGCTGGTGAACAATCAGTGGCATGGCGCCCGGCTGGACATCGACCGCATCGCGGAGGCCCACCAGCCTGGGCTGGACGGGCGTTTCAGCGGCACCCACCTCGTGCCCGAGCGCATTCCGTGGACGGAGCAGGCGCAATGCGTGGTATGCGCCACCATCCCCGAGCGCAAGCGCACCAACTTCTGGTGCAAGGACTGCGACCAGGCACTGTGCTTGGGCGCGTGCTGGAACGTGTTCCACGCAGGGCCTGTCACCGCGCTCGACGATGACGGGCGCCGCCAGCGTGCCATGCAGCCCCTGTCAGCCCGCAGCCCGGCTGGCCGCGCGTGGGCTGAGGCCAATGGCCGCACGACCCGCACGCTGGCAGCTGGCACCCAGCTGACAGGACCTCGTAGGAGGCAGTTTCTGCGCACCCAGAGGCGCAATCCGTAGTTTGGCACATAGCCAGGTAGCCTTGACAGTTAGCTACACCCTTGGCTAGTCATGCGCTACCGCGCGCGCGCGCTAGTGCCATTTTGGCCCCTTGTGGCATGTTGGCATGTGTTATATGGCATGGTCTCTTGTTTTATCACCTAGGTATGGTGCATTATGCCCATTTGGGCATCCCTTGTTGTTTTATGCCAACTAGAATAAAGTTTTGTGTTGTTATGCTACCATTTATACCCCTGCCAACTGGCACCGTTATAACGGTGCCAGCTGGCTTCGGCCATTTGGTAGCTAGTGTTCACAGTTTTGTGACATATCATGTTGCCAATGCATTGATGGCATGTCTGTGATTATATTTAACTCCCCTCAAAAGGCCAGGGCCAACAGATTTGAATAAATGGTTCATAATGCATTATATGTGTCTCGAACCCCGTGTGCATCGTACCCCCCTGAGGGGGGTGCTATTTATAGCAGGTGTAGGGCATGGATATGTGACCAACCAAATTTCCTAAACATTATTTGATATAAAAGCATGCTTGGTTCCAAGGGTGGGCCAGAAAATGTTATTTGGCTAGTTACCGCCACTGCCACAAAGATACCCAAACTCAGTCCGTTCTGGCGGTTCCAGTTGACACAATTGAAGGGTTAATGGATCTATGATTCCATGTTGTTGCTTGATATGGCAAGTAACACAACAATCGAACACTTTTGACACACCCACACACCTTGGCACAATTCAGGGTGGCCCTATGTGGTCGCTTGATGTGCCATAATAAGTTAGACTAGTTCACGGCAAATCACGGCTCATCAATCACACAACCATGCCAAGACTTTATTGAAAACTTGAACACGATGATTCAGGTGGCCCTATGTGGTCGCTTGATGCGCAACAATAAGTTAGACTTGTTGCTCATGGCAAATCATGATGCAGTCACGTGTCCATTAATTAATTAATTAATTAATTAATTAATTAATTAATTAATTAATTAATTAATTAATTAATTAATTAATTAATGGCAAATCATGGGTCATCAATCACACAACCATGCAATGATTGAAACTTGAACACATGCAATTCACGTGCCGCCCTATGTGGTCGCTTGATGTGCCATAGTACTTAAGTAATAGACTTGTTCATGGCAAATCCATGCCAACGCCTGTTTATCTTGACCAGCTACTACCAGCGCAGCCTCGCCGACATCAGCAGAGCGCTCAAAGCCCCCGCCCCGCACAGCCGGCAGCCCCTTCGGCTCCCTCCCTCTGCAAGGATGACATCCGCGCAGTGCTGGAGGAGCACGTGACCTGGCCGCTGGCCGAGAAGCTGACATCGCTGAACACGACGCTCAACACGGTGGAGGCCCGGGTCTCCAATGTGGAAACCAAGGTCGTCCACAAGCTCCAGCCCCAGTTCACGACGCTGCACACCGCGGCGCAAGCTTCGGAAACGCATGCTGCACTTGTCTCTCGCCTTAACCAGGTGAAGGGCAAGTGCGGCGTGCTCATGAAGAAGCTTGAGGCCATCACCGCCCACACCGAGGCCCTGGCCACACAGGTCCCCAAGATAGCGGAGCAGACGGCCACCATTGCATCCCAGCCACCCCGGCAGGATGCTGGTGACCTCCCGCCGCTCTCCTACGCGGACCTGCTGCGGTCAGCGACCGCCTCCACCACCGACGCCATGGCCACGAAGCTCTAGGAGCTGGAGGACCACCGCCAGGCCCAGCAACGGGAGGTCACCGACCGCGCTCGCCGCGAGTGCCGAGTGGTGCTACGTCGCTTCCCCCAGAAGCCAGGTGAGACGTCAACCTCTCTTGCTGACGAGCTCAAGAACCAGCTTCTTACCCTCATGGGCCTGGTAGGTGAGGACCGTGAGGTAGAACTGCGTGGGTGCCACCGCCTTCCCCACTCACGGGACAAGGCGGCTCCCCCACGAGTCCTGCTCACCTTCCCCTCCCCTGAGGATAAGCAGCGGTTCCTCTCTCGTCGCAAGAGGTTGCACGACCTCACCTGGACGCTGGATGACGACCTGACCCCCGCTCTGACAGCAACAGCAGCGACGCGACCTGTGGCTGGAATACCTCCGCCATAAGCAGGACCCCCAGAAGCCCAAGGTGTACTGGAGGGGCGGGGACCTGATGATCAACCACAAGATGTGGACGCCCCCAGCGGGCTAGAATAGCAATAGCCCTAGCAATTATAAACCATTGGAGTCACTGCCGCTAAAGAAGGCAGCCATGCCTATAGAATGTTCGCCTAGCTGTGCCAACATACCTAGTCACGTGCCGCCAACGCACGGTACACAACCAGCCATAGCCTTAGCCTAGTCCTAGCACAGCCATGCTACGCCCGTGCTATGGTCAGATTACTTGCCCGCGCTATACTTGTTATGCCCCGCTTACATGGGTCTTATTGCACCCACAGTTTGCCGGATCGTTAGCCTGTCCTTTTAGCTAGCCGCGCCCGATTGCAGCTGTGGCATGCCTTTGGCATGAAGGAGACTGGGGGTCTCTGCCCTTTCTCCTGTAGTGCACACACAGGGATTACAAGCACTTCAGTGCTCCGTGACTCCCCAACGGGAGCACGTGTTTAATTTATTAATTAATGGCAAATCACGGCTCATCAATCACACAACCACGCAATGACTTTATTGAAAACTTGAACACAATTCAGGTGGCCCTATGTGGTCGCTTGATGTGCCATAATAATTAGATTAGTTCATGGCAAATCACGGCTCATCAATCACACAACCATGCAAAGACTTTATCACAAAACTGAACACTTGACAAACAAAACTGGACTGAAGACTTTATCACATTAAAATGAAAACTTGAACACACTTCAGGTGGCCAGCTGTCGCAGCTGCTTCCAAGCATCGATGGTACAGCGTGCTCTTTCTTAAACAGTTTTTGATAGTCGTACCAGCTGCATTCCCGCAATTTCTCCTCTGGAACAACCTCGAGGAACATCGTGTATCTATTCTAGGCGTGCAGGAGCACCGTCGCCAGGTGCCATTTGGCACGGTGAGCACTAACCGCCTTGCAGGCGGTTGGCGTTTCTACTTCGCTGGAAGTGGGACGCGAGGCCAAGGTGGTGTTGGTCTTTTGTGTTCGCCGTTGGCAGTTGCTAGCTAGCCTCAGTACGCTTAAGTTTCTAACACCACGCCTTATGGTCGCACATTTCACCTCCGTCAAGGGGCGGTCTAAGCACCACCTCACGGTGGGGGTGGGCTATGCACCCCATAGTGGTCTACCTGAGTCGGAGCGCCAGGAGTTCTTCGAGTCTTTGCATAACCTTGAGGGGGTCACTCCGGCCCGCCACTTTTTGGTTATGCTGCTCGACGCCAATGCCACGCTCCCCGTGGGCACTGCTGGCAGTCGCTTTGCGCCTGCTGACACGGAAGCTAACAACAACACTCCCCTGTTTTCTGCCTTTTTGCGGGATAGCGGGATGGTTGCTGTCAACTGCCACTTCCAATGTCCCTCACAGGACTTGGTCACTTTTCGTGGCCCTAACGGCCGTCAGGCCTGTTTGGACTACGTGGTGGTACGGCAGCCCAGGTGCATCTCGGTTCTGGACGCCCGAGTGTTTGACACGCCCACGGTGTGCTCTGACCACCGGTTGGTGCGCGCGACCCTTCGGCTCCGGTTCCACGTCCCCGCGCGCCGCGCCCCAGTGGTCCGCCCTGACTGGTCTGCTCTACGCCCGGTCAGGGGAGATCCTGAGGACTGGACGGACGCCGAGCACGAGCGGAACCGGTGCCGACGGGAGTACCTGTCGGCCCTGGACGCCCGGGCGGACGTTGACGAGCTGGACAAGGGTGCCCCCAACGCCGCCATTTTTGCGGGCTTTGCGGCCCGTGCCCCGTTGCTGGCGGCCCGGCACCTGCCGGTCATGCCCCGGCCGCCGCCGCCCCGGCCCGCTCTACCGCCATATATGACCCCAAGGTCTTCGGGCCGCCCGGCACCTTCTCAAGCGTAACCGGGACCCGCTGCAGAATCCAGTGCTCAAGGCCGCCCTCGTGGAGGCCTACGAGCATGCTCATGCAGGACGCGGAGGCGGCCCAGTGCATCGCGGATGCCAAGGCCTGCCAGGCTCGCAACCAGGGCAAGGACATGTGGTACCACCTCGACCGGCTCGGCGGCCGGCGGCAGCGCACCCCGGTGGAGCACACGGGGGACGGCACGGCGCCGGTCAGCCTTGACCGCTGGTTGGCCCACAATGTTTCCTTGACCGGTGGGGCTCGCGCCCCCCCCCCGCCGCTTCACCCCGAGACGGCCGCCCGCCTCGGGGTCGCCGGACCCCCGCCGCCGCCAGCGCCCCCCTCCTCGGCCGCGGACTACCAAGTCCCCGCCTTGCAGGAGGGCTGCCTTGCCACTGACGACGTCGTCCCCCCTTCACTTTGAAGGAATTGGACGGCGCCCTTGCTCGCCTGCGGTACGATGCGGCGGTCGGTGCCGACCACCTTTCTGCTGAGCTGCTGAAGACCCCTGATCCGGCGGTTAGGGATCTTCTGCAGGCGTTCTGCAACCGTGTCCTGCTCTCTGACGAGCCTCCGGCCTGCTGAGTGGCAGACGGCCATCCGCGTCATGCTGTACAAGAAGGGCTCTGCTGCTGACCCCGGTAACTACCGGGGTGTCTGCCTCCAGAGCGCCGCGCTGAAGGTCTTCATGCGCATGATGCTGCACAGGCTCCGCGCCGCGCTAGACCCACACCTGGGTGAGTCTCAGATGGGTTTCCGTCGTGGTCGTAACACTGTCATGGCTGTGTTTGTCGCGCGCCGTTTGATGGAGTAGGTGCGTCGCCTTCCCCCTGACAGTTTGCCGCTGGTCTTCATTTTTGTTGACTATATCAAGGCCTTTGACACGGTTCTCTGGGAGGCTCTTTGGGCCATCCTATAGCTCTGGATCGGGTGCCACCTGCGTTTATTGCTGCCATTCGCGGACTGTATGAGGGCTCACAGGCAGTAGTGCGGACTGCGGAAGGCACCACCCCACCATTCCCCCTTCACCATGCACGGGGTGTGGCAAGGTTGTGTCCTGTCCCCATACCTGTTCATTATTGTCGTGGATCACGTCATGCGCCGGGCACGTGCGCACTTTACTGCTCTTAAGCTAGGGGTTCGAGCCAGGCTTGGACATCCTTAACGTGAAAGAGCACGGCGGGGTTAGACCTGGTTACCGCCTTGCTGACCTGATTTATGCGGATGACACCACCCTCATCGAGAGCCCCGAGCACATTCAGACCTGGCTGCATGGACTGTCTGGGCCTGGAGGCGCGGGCGGTGGGGTTATAATTGGAGATTAGTGTCAAACTGAGGCGATGGTGATTGGGGCCTCCAGTCCACCACCGCTGCCGCGCCTGCTCGACGGGACGGAGGTCCCGTTCCGCGACCGCTTCAAGCTGTTGGGGAGCTGGCTTCCTGACACTGCCGACGATGTGGACACCCGCATCGACCTTGCCTGGGCCAAGCTCCGTTCGCTCAAAACCTACTGGCGCTCGAAGGGCCTGGGCGAGCACCGCAAGCGCATGCTCTTCAAGGTCCTCGTCCTCACGGTGCTCACGTACGGCGCCGAGGCGTGGACAATCCCACTCAAACTGGCAGCTAGGCTAGAGGGCACGGCTTACAGGATGCTCCGACAGGTCCTTAACGTAGGGTTTTCCGAGCGTCCGTCATCAGAGTCTTTGTATCATGGCATGCCTCGTATTTCGGACGAGATTAGGCAGCGTAGGATAGCATTCGTAGGACACCTTGCTCGCACCAGCCAGGTCGACACCGCCCTTGGTCTGGCCGGCCCCCAGCGGCTTGGCCAGCCAGGGCGACACATTCTGACCTGGCCTGGCCCCGAGGGCATTCCCAAAAGGGTAGGGAAACCTGTCACGAACTACATCCAGATGTTGTTGCTGAACGACCTAGTGGTCCCAGCCCAGTATGAGCACCGCATCCACTCTCTCTCCCGTCTTTGGACTGCCATGCAGGACAAGACGCGGTGGAAGAAGATTGTCAAGGCTCACACGCCCGACTCTGTGGGCAAGCCCCCTCCCCCCAAGCGGAGGAGGCGTTTTGATGAGTAGTGTAGTTAGGTTTTTCTAGACTAGATAGCTTAGAGTTAGGTTAGTTCGATCACGCGGCTTCCTCCACCCCATCCATCATGGATCGATATGTGCTACATGATCTCCCCGCGGAGGCATGTTATAATTTAATTTAATTTATTTAACAACCTCGAGAAGGAACCCGCCGGTGATACAATTCTACAGTCGGTTGCCTTGGGAGCGTTGCCCTCGGCGTCTTTCATTGTGACGATGACGATCGAGGGCTTAATAAAGTGCCTATAGTCAACTAAGCCAGCATCCAGCATCCTCTGGGAGAATGCTGGATGCCCGGACGTGTCTTCTGCCATCCCCTCACGAAGTCTGTCACTCAGCTGTTCTTCTGCGTCTTCAGTTCAGGGTTCTCAGCCGTCAATGGAAGCAGCTAGCAAACTGGAAGCCCACCATGTGTTAGGCGCTGCATGCTGAGCAGAATATTAAAAGGAATAAACCGCTAGCCATGTAACCAATGCAAGGCCTTTCCCCGCTTTCCCCTGCTTTTCCCAGTGATTGGCCATACGCCGTATTATACGCCGTATTTAGCGTATTATGCGCGATACGCAAGCGGCGCGTACGAAAATGGGGTACTTTCATACGCAACGCGTATTTTTGCGCATTTTTGCGTATTTTCGCGTATTTTTGGCATATTTTTGGCTTACGAGGTGGGTGAATTTGCTTGCCTAGACTGCGGCGCGCCGACCTGTAGTAGGAACAAATAATTGCGTGATGAGCTAGCTAGTGTATAATGCACTAAAGCTAAAAGCGCGTTGATTGTGACTTGTGAAGGCGGGAATGTGAAGGCGGGAAGGCTGAAGATTCATCATCCAGAAGGTGATAAGGTGTGCCAGCAACGTCGTGGTCGTCTGGCACCTCTATCGTAGCATATCGACATTCAGGCATGGCTGACACGAATGAGGAGTCAATGGAACACGATGATGATGTGCGGCCCGATGAAGAAGAGGCCACATCCGAAACTGTCTGGACATACATTAGCAAAGAGCGCATCCTCAAGAATGGGCAGCAGACAAATAACTACTACGTGGATGATGGAGTACTCCGTTACAGGCTGCTGGTCGAGCAGGCGGAGAAGGATAGCAATACCAGGAAGAGGAAGGCGACTAGTGACGCCAAGAAGCAGGCTGATGTGCGGGCGGCACTTAAAGGCAGGCTTGCAGACGTTGTAGAAACCGACGCCTCTAACTGGGTGTCCGCTCATGCCAGCAACACCTCGGGGCGCGCTGCTGGGGCGGCTGGGCCAAGCGGATCATCAAAGGGCCAATCCACCGACGGTAATTTGCCCGCACCTAATGGGCTCAGCAAAGAGCAGCTGGACGAGGAGCTGTGCAAGGCATTCATTTGCGCCTTTCAATGCCATCGACGCCCTTCAATGTCATCGACACCTCGGGGCAATGTATAGTGCATGCATATCTTGAGTTCTACAAATTCATTATCTATTATCCTTTCCAGTGAGTTGTGAATTGATACTGGTATTGATACTTAGTTGCATGTTGTCTCGATTTTGAAGAGAAACTATCAAGTTAGACCGTTAGAAACTATGCTTGTATTTAGGTAGTGATGGCAATGCCAAGGTCATGCTATATATGTCAGGTATAGGCAAAAGGTATGGCAAAAACACCAGCAGACCATGCTTGATTGCTCAGAATGTTGAAAAACCATCAAAAGCCTGCCAAAAAAGGGGTTTTCAACAGTTAGCGTACGATCAGCGTATAATACATTATACACCGCGTATTATACATTATACACCTGGGGCCGCGTACGACGCGTATCGCGTATGGCCAATCACTGGCTTTTCCCCAGGGTTTAGTAGCCCTGCTTTTTCCTGCTAAAAAACAGGGGTGGCCCTTAACCCGACTTTGCCTCCCTGCCCCCCCCCCCCCCCCTACCCCCCCCAAAACGTGCCAAAACGGTCCCAACAAGAATTTTACCATGCGAAGTCGATGTCGCTGACTCCGTGCTCAGAATGACAATCTGCCCAGTCCTGCGAATGCCAGGAGTTTTGCAATTAAGGTGGCCCTTAACCGGGTGGATTTCCTTAAGTGGAGCTTTCCTCACTGACCTGACCCGAGTGCGGAAAGCAATTTGTCGCCACGCGCCGGGCTGTTTTTCGCCCACGAGGGCCGGTCAGTGGTCAGCTCAGACTCCGGTTCCCCGGCACTCTTTGACTCTTGACTTTCCGGGTAAATGGGTATTTTTTATTAACCAATAAGAATAGCGTTAGGTTAAGAGGCACGCTTTGACTCTTGACTCTTCACTCTTTGAGAGAGAGACTTGATTACTGTTGAACGGGGAGGCTTTTAGAATCCTCCATTCGTAAGCCGAGAAAAAGCTTCATTATTTACTACTTGCGATTCGGTATCCCCGCGTCCGTGCGTGCACAGTGCACACGTGTTGTTGTTGTTGTTGGTTCCCACACCGCTGATGTCAGTCAGTCAGTCAGTCAGTCAGTCAGTCAGTCAGTCAGTCAGTCAGTCAGTCAGTCAGTCAGTCAGTCAGTCAGTCAGTCAGTCAGTCAGTCAGTCAGTCAGTCAGTCAGTCAGTCAGTCAGTCAGTCAGTCAGTCAGTCAGTCAGTCAGTCAGTCAGTCAGTCAGTCAGTCAGTTGTATCCCACGCCGCACATCATGATGGGCAGCAGAAAGTCTATTATTTTTGTTGTTGATGTTGTTGTTGCCCACGCCGCACATGGGCAGCCAACAGTTGGAAACGGCAGGAGGGGGGACATCCAAGCAAAACAGCACACTCCGTTAGTAACCAGTGCCGGCTGGTCGAAGTGCTTGACAATGACATTGGCCTTAGTAGCTATTAATCAATTAATTAATTTGACTCGTGCTCCCGTTGGGGAGTCACGGAGCATTAATTAACCCCGATGGATGGATGGATGCAAACAGTCCTACCGGTCTAATCTATCTACAACATCTATCTACAACATCTATCTACAACATCAAAAGCCATCTTGTCTATGAAGCTCGCTACCCTCATAGGGGCCCTGTCGGGCGTGCTTCCCGTATGTAGTGCACACGCGGGCGCTTCCCCACGGGAGGGGGTTCGTTGTCCTCTATGACCTGGGCCCACGTGGCGGCTTGTCCATCAGCTTGTTCCAAATCACAGAGAGACCTATTATAGCCCCCCCATGTCTGCGACTAGCTGTTCTTTGAAGGTGCGGGCCTTGCGGCGGCGAGCATTGCTGGGCCTGGCCCACGCGTAAGGAGGTGCCCGCCAGGCTGAGCTGGGCGCAGCCCCGCGGGGGGGCCACGTGAGGTGTCTATCTGGTTGGTGCGAGCTAAGTGCCCTACTAGCTGCAGCAGGCGCCGCTGCTTATACTGGTGCTGGTGATATATGGCATGCCGAGGTACACAGGTCCTCATTGCCGGCGAACATGAGCAGCATAGCCTACTCGGAAAATGGATCGCAGCAGGTTGGTGACCGCGCCGTCCAGCTTGCGGGCCAGGTCGGCGGTGAGGGTCCACGTCTCGGCGCCCCGTACGTAAGAACAGGGAGGACGAGGACCTTAAACAGGTCCTGTTTCTCTATCTTGCCCAGGGGCAAGCTTGCGCCACAGGGCCCGGTATATTGGCGTAAAGCGTGCCAGGCGAGGGAGATGCAGTGGTCCACATCAGCCTCGCAGCTGGGTAGGAGGCTGTCCAGCAACTTGACGCGGTCCCGATACAGGACTCGCGAGCCGTCAAGGAGAAAGAGGGCGGGCGGTGGCTGAGTGAGCCCAATCGCCAGAGCCTCTGTCTTCTTGCTGACCTCAAGCCCTACTGCGCGGGCCTCGATTGCTAGGCAGTCAAGCCACGTCTGCACGTGCGCAGTGCTCTCGAAGAGGGTGGTGTCGTCTGCATAGATGATGTCCGCCAGCCGAATCTCCGCCTTAGTAGCTATTGCCCAGCCAAAATCATCTTCCACCCCATGTCCGCACCCTAGCTGCTGGAATACACGGAGGTGCAGGTGCACCTTGTGCACCCAGAGTAGGTGGTTGTTTACATCCCCGTGCACCTGCAGGTTGTAGCCCAGATTATGTGTTAAGGTGGACCGTCTAGGTAACCTTCGGTACCTGGCGCCATGACTTTGGCGCCAACTGGCGCGCCCCGCCAAAAGTGCACCCAGCCCAGCCAAAAGGTCACACGTCAGGCCCAATGGGGGGGGCATCCCCCCAACCTTAATTTGTGGCATGGCCACAACACAAATCTTCTGGCGCTGAATTTTTGCAGCCAATCAGATATGTCCACGGCGAGTTAGCCTGTGTGTTCAGTCAGCGTAATTTTAAGAGGTGGCTAGCTCAAGTTATGAATTTTTAGGCTAAACTTTGTATGGATCGAAACAGCCACATGCAAACATGACAACCTTGGTTATGCAAACATGGTCCGCCGATGCGGTCCATTTGGACCACAACTCACATAACGTAAATGTAACGCGTAATTCCGTGACCTCCGACGTAAGTGACGTAACGTAAATATGTCCGGCCGGTCGGGGCAGACCCAACGTGAATGAAAATGCTTAGGTTGGGTAGGTAATTGCTCCGTAGCCCAGTAAATACCACCACTTTCTTGCAGGCAGTCACGTGACTTTTGCTAACATTTTTTACCGTTGCGCGCGCGCATAGCGAGATATGGCTGTCAGTGTGCCATTTTGTGGCAATTTAGGGTTCCGCGGCGTGAAATTGGTCAGATGATGACCCCTGAACGATGATGCATTATTTTGGTACGTCAAGAATGATCAGATGTATGCTGTTGAGGAAACTCGCAGTGGCTATTACCTCTGTCTTGGTAGTCACTGTCAGACGAGACTTCCCGTTTGGTATCGCCGGTTTCCTTTGGTTCTTGGGAGTTTCCGTCTGCCTGGGCCTCCCGCGTCTTTACGAAAGTCCGCTGCGCCATTTGCTGGGAACGTGGAAGCGTTAGACGTCATCTTTGCACATATCTTCAACATGGTAATGATGACGGATGCATGGATAGAGCGGCTATGGCCGCCTCTCCCACTAGTAGCTGCATACGTGACGTATGAGCATGCCGGCCAGCGGAACCCGGCCAGGTCATGATCGAGGCAGGTACGGCAGTGCGTTTGCACGTTGTTTGCAGGGAAACTCGTACGTTCTTACATGTCTTTTGATGAGTAGGATAGTGGTTATTGCAACAGCTTTCCATGCCTGCTCTAGGAGGGGTATTAGCCATTATGGTGCACAATTTGTGGCACCTCTTTGGGGGATATCGTTCAGTGATGGCAAGTTGGCGTCATGTTTGGATTCCAGCAGGTTTGGCACTCTATTGTGGTCATTTATATTGCATAATTGTATAGCATGGCATAGTTGGCTGTTTGCGCGCGCGTAAGCCACACATGTACACGCGAGCATTATACATGTCAATTGGGGTGTCCGGGTGGTTTGACCAAAGGAAAGCACCATTGGACTATCCAACTAAATTGTCCAATGTTGGTATTGAGGTTTCTGACCCCCCCCTGAGAAAAATGGGGGGGGTGTACTTTTTCTTGCACGGAAACGATCGTCTTTTGGCCAACTTTGGTTGGAGCTATTATCCAAATGCCTTGATATACCAATGGTATTATTGCATATTCTGAAAGCCCTTGAAGTGTAGATATTCCTAGTACCGGGGTTGAGGGTATTTGGAGTTGTGGTATAGGAGTTATGATTTTTTTCATTTTCAGGGGTCAAAAAACAAAAAAAAGTGCTGGCGGACCATGGTTGTCATGCAATAGTAAACCTTTTCCGTTTGACCTGGGGCTTTGAAAACAACCTATCCACGGACGTAACATCCCTTCAGTGTCATAAAATCTGGGAGAAAGTCAAGCCAGGTGCCTCCTGGGAGCCAAAACCTATTTTTAGCTGCTGCAACTTGCCACGAGCTAGCTAACTTGTAGAGGAATATTTCACTTTGGGCGTCATACACGCGATTCCGGGATCCTCTTGATGAGACCTTTCAGCTGAGCTACTGTATCGCAAGCTTACACTAGATGTCTGCACATATTCTGATTTGGCACGCCGCAAAGGTGAAAACCATTTGCGTCCAGTGCCGGTTCGCGGAAAACGCGATCTGCAAATGAATCCGACCGGAATCGAACTGGGGACCTCTCGCACCAACTTTTGCTGACTATAGGACGGACGTCTCCGGATGCACATATCCGGACGTCCGGATGGACGTCTGCACATATGATTGCGCATCACCCTCCCTGGCAGGGGGGGGGGTACCTACTGTCCAGTACATTAAAAACCAGATGCCCCCTTCTCAGGGCCATGTCTTACGTACACTCCCAACGGAGTTATGTTCTTAATTAATTAACCCATGTTTTTTTAATTAGATCGCGATATATCGCGTTGTAAGCTTTTTTTAGAACGCGTATAGCACCTAAGGAAATTTTTTTTTCATGGTCATGTATATACTTTCCTGAAAGCCCATAAATCAAATTTTGCTTTGAGCTACTCAGACCTACAACATGCTAATTCATTAGAGAGATACACTGGTTTGAATACAGGGGGGTCTGACCATGACCGCGATTTGTTGACCCTAGGTCACAAGTCATGTGCTCATTATTCACAAATGGTTCATGAAAAAAATCGGTTTTCTCTGAATATAGTTTAATTAACGCATGCGGGAAAGATAAGGCCGCCATGCCTTGGCCTGGATGTGGAAGGCTGTCTGCGACATGGGCTGACTAATTCGATTTGTACAAAGGGTTTCCTGCTCGCCCGAATTTTCCTTGGATGACCCGGTTGTTTATAAGGGTCGGTGGCTATTAATTAGCGGTCCGAGAAAATTAATTGTAGGTTTTATACGACTTCACTTGCAAAGATTCGTGTTTGGTTGCACCAGCTGAGGTTAGGTGGGGACCTGTAGGGTCGGCTGGTTGCTTACCGAATCTTTGGCTGATTTGGGTTATTTAGTGAGTCGTGATTAATTATTGTAAAGTGGATTCGGACCGGCCCAAGGGGTCGATGGGCGCGTTTTATGTTTGTCAGTCTTGGGAACCTTGTACAACTACCTGTACGGTTAACGCACTAGCCTGGGGGTGCGTGGCCACGCTGTTTGTAGTGGCGTTTTCAGCACTGTTCAGGCCGGTGTGTGACGCATGCCGGTGTTAATTAATTTAGGATGATGTCAGCTTGTGTGTCGGCGGGCCATGCCTTAAGCAAGCTAGGCAGGCAATGATCCGCAATTGTTTCTTTCACAATGGCGGCAATGGCCGCCTGTGCAAAATTGCACATCCTAGCGCGGGTTGCATCTGTCTTGTAGCCGAGGCAGATGGTGGCACAACCGCTAAGTTGTTCGACCAAGCATAGTATAGTTGGTCGTGCAACGGAAAGAAAATTTAAATTTACCCCCATGTCGTTTTCCCCGGCTGCGGGTCTTTTTGACATGGGAGAAGGATGGGGCGCTACTCCGGCGGTTTGGCCAGCTTCGGCGGAGCTGTTTATAAGTTTCTAAAACAGCTCTAGTGTCACATCGCAGGCTTGCCACCGTGCGATGGTGCGTGGGACGTGACCTGGACTCAAAAGGTCCCGAACCAGGATCCTGTCAGCAACGACTTTTTTTGTCATAAAATATTTTTTGTGGCGGCAGGTCAGTTGTCCAGCTGCCCTTGCCGAGGAGGGGTGGTTGGGGACAATAGGAGCCGCGCGAGAGTTGCGCTCCGAAGCTAGAAATTTCCCTATTGCGAGACTCGAGTTGGGGAGGGCGTCTGAGGGAGGCGAGGCTACGCCAGACCTTTGTCGTTCCTTTTCGTCTCAGCACCCGCTGCGCGGCTCAGTCTATTATGGTGTCGTAAAACCTCTTTCCTTTTTGGACGGTTCCGGAATTGCGAACTGCTGGCTCTTTTTGAGGGCTTGCTTTTGGGGTGGTCACCGGCTTGTGTCGCATTGTAACCAGCGGGCCCCTGCGGGGGTTAATATAGCCTAGCGCGGGCTGAGTCGCCATTTAAGATGTTGCGACACGCTCTTTCGCGCACGGTGGTCATGAGTTTAATCGGCGCAATGGGGTTGGCGCCAGGGGGGGGTAATTGGGTGGAGGCTTCTTGCTTCCGCGTGCGGATTGAGAAACCTTAAGGCCACTGTTAACTGCTGCATTTGTGGCAGGGCTCCACTTATTGTATTCAATCAAATGCTGGTCTTCTTGGGAGCTGAGTGATCTTAATCGGTTTTCTCTGAATATAGTTTAATTAACGCATGCGGGAAAGATAAGGCCGCCATGCCTTGGCCTGGATGTGGAAGGCTGTCTGCGACATGGGCTGACTAATTCGATTTGTACAAAGGGTTTCCTGCTCGCCCGAATTTTCCTTGGATGACCCGGTTGTTTATAAGGGTCGGTGGCTATTAATTAGCGGTCCGAGAAAATTAATTGTAGGTTTTATACGACTTCACTTGCAAAGATTCGTGTTTGGTTGCACCAGCTGAGGTTAGGTGGGGACCTGTAGGGTCGGCTGGTTGCTTACCGAATCTTTGGCTGATTTGGGTTATTTAGTGAGTCGTGATTAATTATTGTAAAGTGGATTCGGACCGGCCCAAGGGGTCGATGGGCGCGTTTTATGTTTGTCAGTCTTGGGAACCTTGTACAACTACCTGTACGGTTAACGCACTAGCCTGGGGGTGCGTGGCCACGCTGTTTGTAGTGGCGTTTTCAGCACTGTTCAGGCCGGTGTGTGACGCATGCCGGTGTTAATTAATTTAGGATGATGTCAGCTTGTGTGTCGGCGGGCCATGCCTTAAGCAAGCTAGGCAGGCAATGATCCGCAATTGTTTCTTTCCCCTCCCTCCCACCCTGGAGGCTTCTTGCTTCCGCGTGCGGATTGAGAAACCTTAAGGCCACTGTTAACTGCTGCATTTGTGGCAGGGCTCCACTTATTGTATTCAATCAAATGCTGGTCTTCTTGGGAGCTGAGTGATCTTAATCTGGCTTCTTGCACGAGCTATGGGCAACATATGCAGGCTTTGTGGAACAAAACTCGGGCCCATCGGGCCACTGGAGCTATTTTTCATTATCATCACAAACACAACGCAGTACAACGCAGTGGCAAAAATGAGAGCCCTTCACAACATGACGCAACGACATGCACAAGCCCCATAAACGGGGCCATAGTGAGCTTGGAGGGTCAAAACGTTGAAAATAGGTGTTGTATAAGTTATACAGCATCAAATGATGCATCAAACATCATGAATGGATGACCTCATATGACTGAATCAGGCAGCCATAGCCAAAGCATCATCCACTCTCACAACGTGTTGAGCACATGCCTCGTGGGAACGGAGGTGCTGGGTTTTCATTCCATAACGTGTGCAATACTGAAAGAAAGAGGCACGTGTAATGCAAGGCTTGGATAGGTTGAGTGATCCATGAGCTTACATGCAGGCAAATTGATGACGCTGGAATGCATGCTAGCAAATGGTGGCAAGATGCTAACAACACATCAAAGAGACAACACACATGATTATACACCATGATTATGGGCACCTAGCTGATCTTCTTGCACAATCAACGCAGTATAAACCATCAACATCCAATCCTCACGATATATGCACGGCTTGACGACGTATACAGCACCTAAATACTGCACAACTGCAACCTGCTATGGCTGACATGCAAGCAACGTCGAGTAGGATGGCGGTCTTAGAGAGGCTGGGCAGAGGTCGGTAGAAATAAGTGGAATCAATTAATTAATTAATAGATTAAGTGGAAAACTGGCAGAAACTAGATAGAAACACGATATCAAGGAGACAACCAGCGCAGGCTTCTTACGCCTGCAAGCACTATTGAGCCGGTGGCAGAGGCCATTTCCAGGAAAATACAGCATACCGTAGCAATAGCCACGGTCACGCCTTACACTATTTGCAGGCACCATCATGCCCGGAGCTACCCAATAAAAGTCTGCACAAATATCGGTCTAGCCGAGAGTCCGGGCGTTCGGCATGAATAAACATGTGTTAAGAAGTCGAAACACCATGGAAATACCAAGCATGGTGCCGCAGCAGACCCGAGTCTTGACGTAATAATATGTATGCCGGTTTCCAGGTTTTCCGCATGAAAGTTGGGTGAGAAACTGGAGAAAACGGCGTTTCCTTTGCCCCAGTACCTCAACAAACTCGTAGAAACCTAATTATCAACCTTTGAACGCATCATCATCGTCGTGCCACCCAACAGCCACTGAAATTCGCGCGAAAACTGGCGAGATCTACCTGCCGCCATCGCCGTCGTCTTCACCTTCGTCCCGCGAATGCCTGATTTCAGTGGTACATATTTGTTTGCAGCTGTCACAAAAAAAATACCAAAAATACCAGGATTTTTTCTTGAATTCTATGAGATGTTTCTGACCTATGTTGAAAGTTTCAGACCAAAATTCGCATGTTTGATAGGTTTGCCACGTGTCAGATTACAACGCGATACATCGCGTTCTAACCCTACAACGCGATGTATCGCGTTGTAAAAAAACACGGGTTAATCAGTGCCAAATCAGAAAAAACACGGGTTAATAGTGATTCGGGCCGCGGTGCCCGCAACCCTGTAGCTGGAAGCTCCCCAGCTCGATACCCATCCCATTCCAATTCCATCCCACTGAGGATTTATGCTCATGGATCGCACAGTCTACGTGTAGGTTAATGAATTAAATGCTCACTTGATCAGTCTACGTGGTATTATTACTCTTTGCTGCCTGCCTCGCCGATATTTGGGCAAGAAGAGCTAAGACTGGCATACTCCGCAAGCCCTTGCTCATTGTCACCCACCTCATTTCATGACGATCCTGTCCTTCGTTACCTCCCAGAAAGGGGATGTGAAATTCCTACACCATCGCTGACCTCCCTTCTCACTGGGCCTTATGTTGGTGTCTACCGGCTACATAATATTTGGCTTGTCATGATCTCCCACTCGAGGGCCACTGTTGATGTCCCAAGTCCTATTGTTTTCTCCAGGCTGCTACTTCGCACCACTTACATCGTAGTGGTGGCTGCTAAGCCGTTCCGACAATGTCATCACATAGCTTTCAGCAGCCCTGTAGTTCGCCCCTGTCTGATGACGCTAACCAATCCCAAGCGCCTTGCCCAATACTGAAAGGGTACCTGCAGATCCTTTCAGCTGTACAAAGCCTGCCCAACAAAAGGTTACCGGTCCCTCATTCCCTTCATATCACAATCTTCGCTGATGCACCAGCAAGGTGTGCTGGCGGCGCTCACGGCGGCGGCGACTAACGCACCACCTTGCCCACAGTGTCATGGAAGCGGTCATAGTGACCCCCCGTCCTCGTGGGGGAAGCTGCTCAATACAAGTGTGGGAGGTCGCACACCGTGGGGGGACAGAAAGGTGTGTGTGGGGAAGGGGGTTGAAAGGGCAGCAGGGGATGTTCCAGGGAAGCCAAAGCCAAAGGGAAGTTTGACAAGGAAATGCGGCTCAGTGCTCGATAGGGAACTTGCCAAGCATGCTAGACTAAAAATGATTGAAATACAGACATCGTAAATATTCATAAAACATGATACATAAGCAGAGACATTTCTACATTGTATTACTAGCTAGCCGCGAGGAGACCTATGCTAGAAGGGTAAAGAAAGCATCGATTGAAGAATTTCGATTGGACAGCATGGTTGACAAGTCATTATGGGTCTTTGCTGGATGCTTGACGTGAGCAAACAAAAGGGCAAGTCGAGAGAGTACAGCAACACAGGAGTTCAAAACACTTACGGGTGCGCGGGGCCGTATATTTTTTCGCGCTCGGGCTGCATGGTCCTGGGGAGAACACGCCTGTCACACGTCACGCATCCGCCAGCAGTCCAGCATTTCACCACCCGTAAATCATCCACCACCCATTATGCAACCACCAGCAGTCCAGCATTCACCACCGGTCAAGCATCCAGCACCCACATCCAGCATCCACCTCCCATCATGTGACCACCACACGTGAAGCATCCACACACCGAAAGCGACCACCACACGTGAAGCATCCACACACCGAAAGCGACCACCACACGTCAAGCATCCACCACACGGACAGCATCCACCACACGTAAAGCGGTGACGTCAAGATAATTGGCGGTTGGTTGCATCAAAGAGCATAATAGCGAAGGCAGAGGTGAGCAACAACGACCAATTCAAGGATGCCACAGTCAGTTTCCTCGGGGCAACAGGGTGAGCCTTTTTTGGTTACGCAAGCGACGAGGGCAGAGGGGGGGGCGGGGTAGAGGGGGAGGGGATGGGGGAGAGCGAGAAGTTTGGAGGGGCAGAGAGGAAGAGGGGGGGAGGAATCGGGGGGAAGGCAGGGGGGCGAAGAGTGAAAAGGGGGGGAGGCATTGGGGGGGGGAGTGGGGGAGGGAAGCCACTGAAACGGCACGCAGCCACCCAGAGAACCCAACCAGAATTCCACCAAGGGAAACCAACAAGGGAAACCAACCCGAGAACCCAACAAGGGAAACCAACCAGAGAACCCAACAAGGGAAACCAACCAGAGAACCCAACAAGGGAAACCAGCCAGAGAACCCACCAAGGGAAACCAACCAGAGAATCCCACCAAGGGAAACCAACCAGAGAACCCAACAAGGGAAACCAACCAGAGAACCCAACAAGGGAAACCAACCAGAGAACCCACCAAGGGAAACCAACCAGAGAACCCAACAAGGGAAACCAACCAGAGAACCCAACAAGGGAAACCAACCAGAGAACCCAACAAGGGAAACCAGCCAGAGAACCCACCAAGGGAAACCAACCAGAGAATCCCACCAAGGGAAACCAACCAGAGAACCCAACAAGGGAAACCAACCAGAGAACCCAACAAGGGAAACCAACCAGAGAACCCAACAAGGGAAACCAACCAGAGAACCCAACAAGGGAAACCAACCAGAGAACCCAACAAGGGAAACCAACCAGAGAACCCAACAAGGGAAACCAACCAGAGAACCCAACAAGGGAAACCAGCCCGAGAACCCAACAAGGGAAACCAGCCAGAGAACCCAACAAGGGAAACCAGCCAGAGAACCCAACAAGGGAAACCAACCAGAGAACCCAACAAGGGAAACCAACCAGAGAACCCAACAAGGGAAACCAACCAGAGAACCCAACAAGGGAAACCAGCCAGAGAACCCAACAAGGGAAACCATCCAGAGAACCCAACAAGGGAAACCAGCCAGAGAACCCAACAAGGGAAACCAACCAGAGAACCCAACAAGGGAAACCAACCAGAGAACCCAACAAGGGAAACCAACCAGAGAACCCAACAAGGGAAACCAACCAGAGAACCCAACAAGGGAAACCAGCCCGAGAACCCAACAAGGGAAACCAGCCAGAGAACCCAACAAGGGAAACCAACCAGAGAACCCACCAAGGGAAACCAACCAGAGAACCCAACAAGGGAAACCAACCAGAGAACCCAACAAGGGAAACCAACCAGAGAACCCAACAAGGGAAACCAACCAGAGAACCCAACAAGGGAAACCAACCAGAGAACCCAACAAGGGAAACCAACCAGAGAACCCAACAAGGGAAACCAACCAGAGAACCCAACAAGGGAAACCAACCAGAGAACCCAACAAGGGAAACCAACCAGAGAACCCAACAAGGGAAACCAACCAGAGAACCCAACAAGGGAAACCAACCAGAGAACCCAACAAGGGAAACCAACCAGAGAACCCAACAAGGGAAACCAACCAGAGAACCCAACAAGGGAAACCAACCAGAGAACCCAACAAGGGAAACCAACCAGAGAACCCAACAAGGGAAACCAACCAGAGAACCCAACAAGGGAAACCAACCAGAGAATCCCAACAAGGGAAACCAGCCAGAGAACCCAACAAGGGAAACCAACCAGAGAACCCAACAAGGGAAACCAGCCAGAGAACCCACCAAGGGAAACCAACCAGAGAACCCAACAAGGGAAACCAACCAGAGAACCCACCAAGGGAAACCAACCCGAGAACCCAACAAGGGAAACCAGCCAGAGAACCCAACAAGGGAAACCAACCATAGAACCCACCAAGGGAAACCAACCAGAGAACCCAACAAGGGAAACCAGCCAGAGAACCCAACAAGGGAAACCATCCAGAGAACCCAACAAGGGAAACCAACCAGAGAACCCAACAAGGGAAACCAGCCAGAGAACCCAACAAGGGAAACCAGCCAGAGAACCCAACAAGGGAAACCAACCAGAGAACCCAACAAGGGAAACCAACCAGAGAACCCAACAAGGGAAACCAGCCAGAGAACCCAACAAGGGAAACCAGCCAGAGAACCCAACAAGGGAAACCAACCAGAGAACCCAACAAGGGAAACCAACCAGAGAACCCAACAAGGGAAACCAACCAGAGAACCCAACAAGGGAAACCAACCAGAGAACCCACCAAGGGAAACCAACAAGGGAAACCAGCCAGAGAACCCACCAAGGGAAACCAACAAGGGAAACCAGCCAGAGAACCCACCAAGGGAAACCAACCAGAGAACCCAACAAGGGAAACCAACCAGAGAACCCAACAAGGGAAACCAACCAGAGAACCCAACAAGGGAAACCAACCAGAGAACCCAACAAGGGAAACCAGCCAGAGAACCCAACAAGGGAAACCAACCAGAGAACCCATCAAGGGAAACCAACCAGAGAACCCAACAAGGGAAACCAACCAGAGAACCCAACAAGGGAAACCAACCAGAGAACCCAACAAGGGAAACCAACCAGAGAACCCAACAAGGGAAACCAACCAGAGAACCCAACAAGGGAAACCAACCAGAGAACCCAACAAGGGAAACCAACCAGAGAACCCAACAAGGGAAACCAACCAGAGAACCCAACAAGGGAAACCAGCCAGAGAACCCAACAAGGGAAACCAACCAGAGAACCCAACAAGGGAAACCAACCAGAGAACCCAACAAGGGAAACCAACCAGAGAACCCACCAAGGGAAACCAGCCAGAGAACCCACCAAGGGAAACCAACCCGAGAACCCAACAAGGGAAACCAACCAGAGAACCCACCAAGGGAAACCAACCAGAGAACCCAACAAGGGAAACCAGCCAGAGAACCCAACAAGGGAAACCAGCCAGAGAACCCAACAAGGGAAACCAGCCAGAGAACCCAACAAGGGAAACCATCCAGAGAACCCACCAAGGGAAACCAGCCAGAGAACCCAACAAGGGAAACCAACCAGAGAACCCACCAAGGGAAACCAACCAGAGAACCCAACAAGGGAAACCAACCAGAGAACCCAACAAGGGAAACCAACCAGAGAACCCAACAAGGGAAACCAACCAGAGAACCCAACAAGGGAAACCAACCAGAGAACCCAACAAGGGAAACCAACCAGGGAGACCAAAGACAGCGCATCGCGGGAGCGTGAAGCCATTACCTTGGTTCTCAAAGCTGTGCTCGCTGGATAGATACATCACACCTGCAGGGACGATGGTAGATCGATGCACAGGGGACGGGTGCCTTTTAGGCACTCTTGATAGATGCTTGCAAGAGCATTCAGACAATTGTTCACGAGGGCGACGAGGTGGGCTTTTACACGTCACTTGCGCCATCATGGATGGGGTAGACAGTCCCAGTATAGGCATTAGGCCACATGGCTCTCGCTAGTGGAAGGAAGGCAACTCAGGCCAAAAACGGCCAACGGGTGCCCGAAAAAGCATGCATGGTGCCCTTGGCTACCTGTAGGGAAACTGGTGCAAGTTAACCTAGTGCCACCGATCCCAGCGCCCAGGGGCTGGACTGGACTTCAGAGGGTGGGATTTTCCTGACCAGGACCTTTATACTACTATCCCGAACCCAGTTCCGCGTTACAAAAAGTATGCCTGCCCCAACAGTTTTTCGCTTTACACAGGCCAAGAAATGAGAAAAATTGAAAGACCCAGCGCTGACTGGAAGGGAGGGATTGTCCTTCTCGCAGCCGTCGGTCACACCCGCTGCCGAGTAGCTTCGATACATATTATCTAGAGAAGCACGCATCAACAAATAGTGCGGTCCTTCCAGCTCCGCCTGGTCCCCAGCCCATGGGCATTGCACCGCCCACCAGCACTTCATATACACCGAGCCCGTGCCGCCCCCCCCCTAACAGTCAAAGGTAAAAGAATTCCCCCTCCCCCCAGTCCCAGCTTCCACTGGATAGCACAAACACCCATTATAGTAGAACAAACAGCAACCCACCAGCAACGCATAACCCATCCCCCCCCCCCCCCCCGCCCACCCCCCCGCCCCGCCCGGCTGCCCGCCCGGCTGCCCTCCCTCCCTCCCTCCCTCCCTCCCTCCCTCCCTCCTCCCTCCCTCCCTCCCTCCCTCCCTCCCTCCCTCCCTCCCTCCCTCCCTCCCTCCCTCCCTCCCTCCCTCCCTCCCTCCCTAAAGCTCATGACGTTGTCTGCCGGATGGCATACCTACCATAAGCAACGTAAAAAAAGAGTATAGAGAAAAACGACGGTCGCTTGGCCCCCACCAAACCGCCTTCCTTCCCCCCTTCCCCAGACGCCCACCCACCAGTCAACCGCTCCGCCGAATCCTAACACCTATTAAAGACGGAACACGGTACAGTGCACGTGTGCCCGTTTCCCATCAAGACACCTTCCCTCCCCGTCCCCCAACGCCCACCCACCGGTCACTCCGTCCGCCGGGTTTCGGTGGCGTGACGTTGGGAGAAACGCTGTGTTCTCGCTGCTGAACGTGGCCTCCCCTTGGCGGTCCACAGGGCAGTCATACGTGCCAGGGCCCGGCGTGTCAGAATTATTCTTCTTGCCTGCGCAGGTGCGGGTGGGCGGCACCGACACAGTCCACATAGTAACAAAACGTCTCCAGTCTCAAACACAACGTCACTGTCAAGAATGACCCGCCCTCCCCCCGCCCCCCCCCCCCACCCCCACCCCCCACCCCCACCCCCCCACCCCCCCCCCCCCCACCCCCACTCCCACCCCCACCCGCATCCCCCAGATGGCTGGCCCACCTTTGGAAGAAAACGTACTGGCTTGAGCTGGGGTTTTGCTTCATGCGAGCATAACCAGCGATATAGAAACCCTCCCATTCGAAGATCAGGTCAATCTTCCCTGGCAGTTTGTCGCCCATAAAAAAAAATCTTTTAGTTGGGTGGGTCAGTACCACAAAAACACAGAACAACTTCCACCCGAACACTATAACGTCCACCTTGAGTGAATGTCACCTTCAGAAGTTGTTTATGCTTCAGTGACCAACAGTACCGAATCTCCCCACCTAAGAGAACGGCTTGATCTCGCCTGGCAGCTTCTTGCCAATTGAGAATGTCTGCTGGGTGGGTGGAATAATAGTACAGTGACCAACCAGCCCTACAACAACCCCCACCTTCGAGGATGAGGTCCATCTCTCCCGGCAGCTTCTTGCCGATGGAGAATGCCCGCTTGGTGGGCGAGACAGCCTCCACCGCGGGGCCGATGTCGTATATGGGACCTGGGGAGAAGGAGCCCTGCAGAACGCGCACGTGCTGGCTGGACAGCACGCGGGGCTGCAGCGGGCGAGGCTCGGATCTGGAGGCAGGAGACGGGAGTTTCGTTGGTCAGCAGATAGAGCATTGGTGAGATAGGAGTGTGGCGGGTGAGGAGCGGTGTTGGTGAGAAGGGAGTGTGGTCGGCGAGAAAGGGATTGGGTGAGTTAGATGGGTGGATCGTGAGAAAGGGCCAGGAAAAAGGGTGAGGAGAAAGGCTAAGGATACTGGTTAGAAGAAGTGGGGTAGGTGAGAACGGGTGTCGGGGAGGAAGGAGTGTGGTTAGCGAGAAAGGGCGTTGGTGACATAGGAAAATTTAGGAAGTGAGAGGAAGTATTGGTGAGGAAGGAGTCGTGGTCGAGGGGCGGGGAACGTGGTGTGGCCGTCGGACCAAAGAATAGAGAAGCAATTGAGGGGCTGCGAGGTTCATAGTAAGGTACACGGAGGTGACAAGGTTCCAAGTACAGCATGGTCAACCCAGGCTGCAAGCATCACTGTATCGGTACTGGGTGCAGTGCAAAGGACTAGTCATGTGACTAGGGGCAGCAAGGAGTATTACCACAACTACAACCAAAGTGCTAACCAGGCCGGTACCCTCGCTGGCCCGATCTCCTCTTTCCCAAAGCTATACCAGGTTGACCACGCAAGGTTAACTACAAACAACTAGCCCACCCCCCAAAATGATCATAATGGTATTCACCCTGGGCCAAGCTCTCCTTTCCCAAAGCAAGGAGTACTACTACGATGACTACCATGAAACTAGTAAACAGGGCGATACACACCCTGAGCCCAGATCTCCTTTTCCCAAAGCAAGGAGTACTACCCTGACTACAACGAAACTAGTACATAGGGCGGTACTCACGCTGGCCTCTTGCCCTCCATTTCCCAAAGCTTGACCAGGCTAACCACCCAAGCAGGTACCTGGTTCACTAAAACTAACTAGCCTACGCCCTAAAACTTTTAAGATCAGTACTCACGCTGGCCCAAGCTCCTCTTTCCCAAAGCTATAAGCCGGCGCATCCGCTCCAATAAGCGACCCCGTGCGCAACGTCAAGTGGGCCTTCTCGTAATGCCCGGGCCCAGGGCTGGGCTTGGGCGGGCTGACTGAGAGCCGCGTCGCCCCGCCCTCGCCCTCGCCCTTGCCGCCCTTGACGGCGCTCCGCCCCCACCCCTGCCGCGTGTGGGGGAAGCGGGGGTTTGTGTCGACCGAGCCAAACTTAAAACCGGGAACGACCCCGTGTGTGACAAGTGTCGAGGGGACGCTCCGGCGGGTCGAGGTATCGCTCCCGGCGCTCCTGAGGCGCTTTGTGGGGCTGGGGCTGCGCCCCCCGGTGGTGCTGCCCGTAAATGGCTCACCCACAGGAGAGGTGGTGTAGTCGGCCGGGTCGAGTGCAGTGAAGCTGGTGGAGACGGGCATGGGGTACTTGGGGCCGGGGGAGTGCATTGTCTCTGTTGGATGTCGGGGAGATGATTGTCAGGGAAAGAACCGACGAGAGACACCATGAATAAATGTTATATGCATGATGTCCTACATGATATACTGCATGATATACTGCATGATGTACTACATGATATACTGCATGATATACTGCATGATGTACTGCATGATATACTGCATGATATACTGCATGATGTACTACATGATATACTGCATGATATACTGCATGATGTACTGCATGATATACTGCATGATATACTACATGATGTACTGCATGATATACTGCATGATATACTGCATGATATACTGCATGATGTACTACATGATATACTGCATGATATACTGCATGATATACTACATGATGTACTGCATGATATACTGCATGATATACTACATGATGTACTGCATGATATACTGCATGATATACTGCATGATGTACTACATGATATACTGCATGATATACTGCATGATGTACTGCATGATATACTGCATGATATACTACATGATGTACTGCATGATATACTGCATGATATACTGCATGATATACTGCATGATGTACTACATGATATACTGCATGATATACTGCATGATACACTACATGATGTACTACATGAAATGACCAAGAGGTAGTCGTGAGCAATGCTATGGCCGAGAATGATCCATACGGCTGAGAGATGGTGGTTGAACAGTGGACCTTGAGCCCATAGTTGTGGGCAGGGGGCGTGCGGGGGTGGAAGCATTGTGTGTTTGTGTGTTGTGTGGGGTGGTATGATTGTGTGTGTTGTGTGGGAAGATGGTATATGAAATAAGAGGCATCGCAAAAAGAGGGCCTGCGGGCGTGGTTGCGATTGTTGGCGGGGGGGGGGGAGGGGAGTGGGATCCTGTGGCGGCTTTTTGGGAGGGGAGGAAATGCCGGTTGCCAGAACAAGTTTGGAGCCGGGTAGTTTGCATCTCATTGTATAGAATACCCGGAGGATCACCAGGGAGCGTTGGAGGATGTGGCAGATGGCAGTAGCCTGGCAAGGGGAACTGTGGATAGATGCAGATGCAGAGCCATCTTCCCTCTCCTCTTCTTTTTCACAAACATATCATGCTGTCTGTGGCTTTCTCACACACATATCATACATCCTACACGTCCACCGAAAGACACATCCTGGACAGAGGGTAGCTCACCTACACCAATTCAAATATCCTGCACCAATACACCTACCCTGCTGAGGGTAGCTCGCATGGGAACCCACGCATGCACGCATGCTTGCGACTGAACTTTTCAAGCGTTGCTGTGTGACTGAGCCTTGCGCACGTTGCTGGGAAGTCCCTTTTCCAACTAGGTATGTTTTGAAATGGGAAATGGATCATCTGTTACAGCCATACCAAAGAGCGATCGGTACGCCCGACGATCGATGTGTGGGGAGAAGCCAGCACTACCAGCACAACAACGTACGAAAGATCCCATGTTGCACCCTGCCACGGAACAGTCAAGGTTCTTGTCGCACCGCATTAGGGCTGGAAGGAACCTGAATTAGCCAAGTAGGTGTCGCACCGCGTGACTCCTGCAACAGGGGCTTCTGAACGCATATACATGGTTAAGGAACCATAGGGCTTTAGGTGGCCAATGAGCTTCTTCAGTGAGGGTGCCCAGTCAACCTGTGGAGTGGCGGCTGCCAGTCCTATGGGGCCAACCGGTTCGCGGACGTACCTGCGAGCGCGGCCTTGATGAAGGAGCGGTCGGAGCCCTTGATGGTGACCGGGAGTCCCTCCTGTGGTGCATTGGGTTTTACACACACATAAACCATATGACCAAGATATGGCGAAAAGATATCTTGTTTTCACATATGTTTTCTGAGAGGCGGCTTTTGGCCATGTAAAAAGTGTTCAGTAAGAATTAAACAGTTTGGCTAAGAGATTCACAGCGTTAGACAGGAATACCTTCCCTAATAAGCCGATGCAGTCATTCAGAGGTACACCCATCCCCTGCCTGGTCAAGTACAGCGTGCAGAATGCAAGAAAGCATTAATTCCTCCCATTGTGCCCACGAGAGAGCGCCCGTGCCATATCAATCACCTCACCATCCATATGCTGCAAGATGATGCGAGAAAACAATAGCAAGCAATTGAGGCGACCAGCCCCGTGCAACCCTGGCAGCTCTAGCCTTGCAAGGAAAGCACTCATGGGTGGCTTCCTGATGTGTTTGGTTCCTACTTATTGGGTCCCCGCATGCCACGACCAAGTACCACATAACAAAGCAACGATCTCTCGCTTGAAAAGTACATCTGAAAGAGTAGGTCTGTCTAGCAAGCAAGGAAAAGCAAGCAAGGAAATGTCAACCCATTGCGTGAGTGGCATTCCGTCGCATGCCATAACCACCCCCTTTTCTGGAAATATACACTGCAACGCAAGAGAATCTCACCGTCTTGCTTGGAACTATACATAGCAACGCAAGAGAATGTCACCGCCTTGCTTGGAACTATACATAGCAACGCAAGAGAATCTCACCGCCTTGCCTGGAACTGTACATAGCAACGCAAGAGAATCTCACCGCCTTGCTTGGAACTATACATAGCAACGCAAGAGAATCTCACCGCCTTGCTTGGAACTGTACATAGCAACGCAAGAGAATCTCACCGCCTTTCACCCGTGGCGGGGTCCTGCAGTGAGATCGCCCGCTTGCATCACAATCTCACCAGAAAACACTGCTCGATGAAGTAATAAAACGATAATAATATGAAATATAATACGATAATAATGATAATATGAAGTCATAAAAGGATAAGAATATGAAATATTTAATAAGAGAGTAAAATAATAATAATATGAAGCAATAAAGGATAACCCACCCCCTTGCGCCCGTGGCGGTCCACCTGCGGCGAGTACGACCCGGGGCCAGGGCCCGGCGACCGGCTCATGATGTCCCTGGGGATTGTCGCCCAGGGATACTGCGCCGTGAGCTGCAGGTACGTGGGCGCGGGCTTCTTCTTGCTGCCCGTCCGCGTGCCATCCAGCCCACCGCTCGAGGGCGACCGAGGAACTGTCCCCGAGGCGGCGGACTTGGGCGTGTTGGCACCGGATCCGGAGGGCGAGCCAAGCCCTGCATCATACCCATGGCCCCCCGACTTGGAGGTGCTATCCGGGTTGTTGTGGTTGTTCGTCTGGCTCCCGGCACTCGTCCGGCGTGCGATGGGCTCCAATGTCACGTGGCTCACGAGCGAGGGACGCGGCAGGGAGGCCAGGACCGCGCTCTGGGGGGGCCGGTACGCGGGGGAGGAGGGAGCGCTGCGTGTGCCAGCATGTGTGGGACCCCCGATGGGCGAGAGGGGAGTGCGGGGGGAGAGGTTGCGGCGCTGGGCCAATGTATCTTGTGATGCCTGCGACGGGGGCGGCGGCTGCTGGAACTGGGGGGAATCGCGGCCAGTGCCAGCATAGCTGGGACCGGCAGCACCTCCGCTACCGCTATTGCTGCTTCCGTCACGAGCGGGATGGTCGGATGGTGACCACATCCCGCCCACGCTTTGGTTCCGAGGGCTGTACCCTGCCCCTCCACTGAGGTTTCTCGGGCTGTACCCTGCGCTGCCACCTGCCCCCACCAAGACGCTCGCTGATGGGATGGCTAGCCCCGCGGGAAGCGGCGGCATTGCACCTCCCCGAGGACTATGCGTGATCGGCTCCAATGCTCGAGGGGACTGCGCGCGCGCTGATGCTGGCCCCGCACCGCCACCAAACGACCCGGCTTTACTGAGAGCCCGCACACCCGCCAGGCCCGCGGCACCACCCTCAAGGCTCGCCGCAAAGGATGACTCATCGTCGTCTTCCTCCTCCTCGTCATCCGCGAGCTCTTCTTCGTACGGATCATGGGAATGCTCCTCACCCACCCGCTTGCGCCGATCCTCCTCCTCCTCGTCCTCCTCCTCGCTGAGATACTCCTCCTCGTGTCCAGGGTGGTCGTCGTCGTTGAAATGGTGCGGGATCCCACGGTGCATCTCGCCACCCCTTTCTTGCAACTTGCCCCCGGCCCCTCCCGCCGCCGCCCCTTTCTGAGCCACCTTGTTGGTCTCTCCCTGAGCACCCCGCGGCGATGAAGGCTCGGCCATCCCCTTGGCAGCAAGCACCACTGGTGCCCCCAGTACCCCTGGAGAGCGCGCCCCATTCTCCGCCAACCTTGGCTGAGCCGCCTTCTCCAAAGGCTTCTCCTCCTCCCGCGCTCGCCCCCCCTTGTCGTCGTCCTCCTCCTCCTCTTCATCCCACGATTCGTCGTCATAGGCCGCCTCGTCGCCGGAAACAGCCGACAGCGGCCGTTGGTGGTGGTGCTTATGCTGGTGGCTGTCACCCGTCCCGTGAGCCCTTGTATCCCTCGCGGCAGGGGCGCTCCCACCGGCAGGACCCTTCTTGTCCGCCTCCGCCAACGCCGCCGCGTTCGCCTTGGCCTGGCTGAACCGGCGAATCAGAATCGTGCCCTCGGGGGCCCCAGGGTGCGACTCCCTGGCCAAGGAAGCCCGGCGGGACCCCAGTGCCGCCGTTGCTGCCGTCGCTGCCGCTGGCGGCTGGTCCCCGGTCTTGGCGTCCTGTCCCCCAACAGGTGAGGTTGTCTCATCGGCGGTGCCGGCTTGTGGAGATTTCTGGCTCGATGTATCCCGGGGGGAATTAGCCGCCGCCCCCGCGGAGACGTCCCTGCCAGGTGACGCACCGCCGGCGTCCGCCCCGGGCGACCTCACGGGTACCTGGATCGTAACATGCTCCACCTTGGGGTGCCGCTCGGCGGTGGTGGGGCGGGAGAGCGATGTCCGCTGCGTCGGCGGCCGCTCACCGCACTCGGTCTCCCTCGCTCTGGCATCTGCAGGGAGACCTCGGGGGCTGTCGTGACCAGCAGCACCAGCTTCATCCCCTCCCGGGCTGAGTCGGCCTGCTCTCGGGGACGACTCAGCCCCCGTGAGGCTCGTCCGGCGGGCCATCGCGGAAGGGGCGCGCGTTGCGCTTGGCGGCTCGTTGCGGGGATCAGCAACATCCGAGTCGCGAGCGCCGGCGGCAGAGGTGGCGCGATGGGAGGCACCCGAGGGTCCCTGGGTGGCAGGGTCCGGTGAATGGGTGGCGGATGCCATCCCCAACGCGGGCGCAAGAATCACGGCCGCTCCTGCAACCGCAGGGACCGCAAAAGTCGCGGCCCTGCTTGCATTGGCCCCCTGGCCCGTTCCCCCCCTGCCCTCGCCCTTCCCTTTGTCCTCCTCTTTCCCCCCACGAACGCCCTCTCCCTCCTCCTGCTCCCTCTCCCTGTTCTCCCCCCCCTTTTCCTTCTCCTCCCTCTCGCCCTTCCCCTCCTCCCCCTTGTCTTCTTCTTCTTCTTCTTCTTCCTCTCCCTCCTCCTCCTCGCCCCCGGCCTCCTCAGGCAGCAGCGCGCTCTCCCTCGCCATCGCCGCCATCTCGTCCAAGTCCAGCTCTCCTTCCTCGTGGCCCTCTTCTTCCCTTCCCACATGCCCCTTGTCTCTTCCCTTGGCTGCCGCCTCCGCTGCCTCCGCCTCTTCAAGCCTTGCCGCCGCCGCTGCCAGGTCCAGCTCTTCCTCTTCGTGCTCATCTTCTTCGTGCTCCTTGTATCCGTGCTCCTTGTCTTCAGGCTCCTTGTCCGCGTCATCGCCGTCGCCTTCCTTTGGGGTATCGCTGGACAGCAGACCGAGCCCCTGGCCGACCTCCCTGACTATAGCACCCAACGTGGCAAAGAAACCCCCTCCCGCCTCCACCACCTCCTCCTCCTCCACTTTCCCTTTCTCCTCCTCGTTCTCCTCCTCCTTTTCTTCTTCCTCGTTCCCCTCCTCTTCTTTATGCTCCTCACGACCCTTGTCACCCCCCACCCTGTCCTCCTCAGCCTCCGCAGGCCCATCCCGCACGGTGTCCCTATTCTTAGAACCGGCACCATCATGCTCAGAGACCCCCTCACGGTCACGTCCGCCGTCATGACCTATATCCTCGCCCTTCCGCGTGTCGTCGTCGCCGTCACCGCCTCCGCGCATGGCCCTCAGCATGGCCAGCAGACTGCTACCACTCTCACCCTCGCCCTCGACCTCACCTTCACCATTACCCTCACCCTCGTTTTCCTCCTCACCCTCAACCTTGCCCTCTTGCGTGCCTTCTCCCCCCGAGGATGCCACCTGGTGTCCCTGCGCCTTGTTCTTTTCCTCGCTCTCCCCCCTCGCCCTTGCCTCTGTCTCCTCTCCCGCTTCTCCCTCCTTCTCGCCTCCCTCCGTTTCCTCCTCATCCTTCGCTCCCCGGCTGACAGCTGTCCCCGAGAGGCCCCTCCCTCGCTCCCCTTCCGCCCCTCCTTCAACCCTCGCAAACTCCTCCCTGTCCTCATCGTCACCTTCCCCACGTTCCTCACGCAAGCGTGCGGCCTTCCCAGCCCCATCCACATCCACAGCCGGGCGTGATGGCATCCCCACCGCTGCCCTTGCCACACCCTGGGAAGATGCCCCGTCCTCGTTCCCATCCTCCTCCCCCCGTACCTTGTCCCTACCATCCGGCACGGTGACCCCGCCCCGCGCCCCAGCATGCCCATCGCCCTCCTCCTCGTCCTTGTGATACCTCGAGTGCAAGATGCCAGCAGTTAACCCGACCCCACCCACAGCACCCATGACCGCCATGGCCGCCAGGCCAGACTTGCTTTCATCCTTTTCCTCCTCCTCCTCCTCCTCCTCTGCTGCCTCTGGTGACACCCCCTTCCTCCCAACTGCCTCCCTTTCCACCACGGCCTTCTCCCTGTCCCCTTCCCTTTCCCCATCCCCTTCCCCATCTGCATAACCCTCATGCCTCGCTGGCGCGGCCTCGCCTCCCTGCAGGGTTGCCACCTCATCACCCGAGGGCGCAGTCTCCTCTGCATCCGCCACCCCATCGCCGCCTTCTCCGGATTCCCCGCCTTCCCCCACCACTGCCTTTGGCGGTCTGTCTCCGGCAGCCTCATCCGTAGCCTGCTCCTCACCGACCCCCATGCACGGAACCTCCATCTCCTCTTGCTTTTCCGACTCCCCTTCCCCGTCCTCCTTTCCTTCCTTGCCCTCCAAGTCATGGTCCCCGGATTCCTCTTCCTCTGCCCTCTCTCCTTCCCCTGCTCTCCCCTCCGTCTCCTTCTCCCTCGCCCCTTCCTCTCCCTTGGCCCCATGCCCGCCTTCTGCCTCCACCCAGGCTGGTAGCCCCCGGCTGAGAGGTTCCACGTCGGCATCAGGCTCAGGGTGTGATCCCGGCTCAGGCTCTGACTCACGTCCAGGATCTGGCTCCTGTTCAGGCTCCTGCTCAGGCTTAGAGGCGGCATTAGCCTCAGATTCAGGCTCAGGCTCAGGTTCGGTCTCAGGCTTCGTCTCTGTCTCTGTCTCAGCCTCAACCTCAGCATCAGCCTCGATATTAGGCTCAGGCTTGGCCTCAACTTCCCGGTCAGGCCCTCCCCCTGCCACCTCGCCCTCCTCCCCTCCCTTGCCCCCATCCTCTGAGCCTGGCTTTTCCGCATCCTCAACCGCCGCTGCCTCTTCCCTCTTCCCTCCCTCCTCCTCGTCAGCTGCTCCCCCAGCCACAGCTTCATCCTCAGGCTCTGGCTCCGATGGCAGCGCCCACGCAGACCCCTTCGTCTCTTCAGCACCCTCCAACCCAGACTCCTCCATACTCCCGCCACGCTCTGGCCCAGAGACCTCCGTCTTCTCAGCACCCTCATCCGCCCCCTCATCCTTCGCTCCTTCGATGGCCGCCTCTGCAACCTTTTCGGCACCAGCGTCCGATGCGCTTGCCTCGTCGGCCACTTCATTCGGCTCCACGGCACCATCCACGCTGGACGTCTCTGCGGCACCTGCCATTTCCTGTGATTGCGATGTGACTGCGACGTCATGGGAAGCCCCTCGCCCTTCCTCGTCCTCCTCATGCGCCTTCCCTGCCACAACCCCTCCCTCTTTTTCGTCCTCCACTTTCCTTCCCCCTGCAGCCCCTCCCTCCTCTCCCTGCTCCACCTCATTTTCACCCTCTGGATGCTTTTCCCCTTCCTCTCCCTCCAACTCGTCTTTCTTCCCCACTGACGAGGGGGGCCGGAGTGCGGAGGATGTGGGGCGGTCGGCACCCGAGGCGGGCCGGGGCGTTGCCGAGGCAGGGCGGCTGGTCGCCGCACCACTGGCGCCCTCCTCACTACCACTGCCACCACCATGACCACGGGCACCCGCATCAGAAGCACCGCCCACACCAGAGGCATGGCTGCCCACATCACGAGCCACTGCCGCTGATGCTGGCCGGGAGGCAGCCGTCGAGGGGGGACGTGCGCCAGCAGCAGAAGATGGCCGAGAGGGCCCTTCCGAGGCAGATGCAGCCGCCGCGGTACCGGCAGCAGCGGCGGCAGCACCAACTAGACTGACAGTCGCGATGGCAGCAATCGCAGCACTGTCGCCACCACCATCGGCAGAGGCCAGGCGAGAATCACCCCCCTTGTCACTGCATACCTCGTTGCCCCCCAAGTCGTCCCCTTTGTGTTTCGGTGCGGTGGATTCGGTAACTGCGGCACGTTCTGCGGCCGATGGGGGGCGGTTGCCATCCTCCCCGTTTCCCCCTGCAGGGTCAGCAGGCGAGGGGCTCGCCTCAGCGCGTATGCCAGAAGTGGGGCGAGGCGAGCGCTCCTTCGCCTCTGCATGTGTGGTGGCGGATGGCGGCCGGGAGCCTTTCTGCCCCTTTATCGCTGCAGAGGCAGGGCGGGAGGCAGCTGCCTCATCCGCGCCGCCCTTGGCCGCAGAGGCGGGGCGGGAAGCAATTGTTGTCTCAGCCTCATCCGATTTGTCCTGAGCTGCAGAGGAGGGGCGGGAGGCAGCAGTGACAGCACTTTGGTTCGCATCATTTGGTCGCTCAGCTGCAGAGACCGGGCGGGAGCCACCCTTCTCTACGTTATCCTCACCACCTGCCGTGGCGGCACCTGCCGCAGAGGCGGGGCGAGAGGCAGCTTGCTTAGGACTGTCCTCACCACCTGCCGTGGCGGCACCTGCCGCAGAGACGGGGCGGGAGGCAGATTGCTTAGGACTATCCTCACCACCTGCCGTGGCGGCACCTGCCGCAGAGGCGGGGCGAGAGGCAGCTTGCTTAGGACTGTCCTCACCACCTGCCGTGGCGGCACCTGCCGCAGAGGCGGGGCGGGAGGCAGATTGCTTAGGACTATCCTCACCACCTGCCGTGGCGGCACCTGCCGCAGAGGCGGGGCGGGAGGCAGCTTGCTTAGGACTGTCCTCACCACCTGCCGTGGCGGCACCTGCCGCAGAGGCGGGGCGAGAGGCAGCTTGCTTAGGACTGTCCTCACCACCTGCCGTGGCGGCACCTGCCGCAGAGGCGGGGCGGGAGGCAGCTTGCTTAGGAATGTCCTCACCAGCTGCCTTGGCGGCACCTGCCGCAGAGGCGGGGCAGGAGGCAGCTTGTTTAGGACTGTCCTCAGCACCTGACTTGGCGGCACCTGCCGCAGAGGCGGGGCGAGAGGCAGCTTGTTTAGGACTGTCCTCAGCACCTGACTTGGCATTGCCTGCAGCAGATACCGGGCGCGATCCAGCCGTGGCAGCACCTTCGCCCTCATGGCCCTTGGCTGCAGAGGCGGGGCGGGAAGTACCTTCCTTTATGCTTTCCTCCGCATGCTTTCCTTCCTCATGTTCCTGAGCAAGACCAGCCGCAGAGGCCGGGCGGGAGCCAGCTTCCGTTGCGTTTCCCTCACCACCCGCCTTGGCAGCACCAGCCGCAGAGGCGGGGCTGGAACCAGCAGCATCCTTCGCCGCCCCCTCCCATGCCCCGTGCTCCCCCCTTCCAGCACCTGCGCCCTCCCTGGGCAGCACGCCTGCCTCCTCGATAACGGTCTCACCCACCAGGGGGTACTCGTTCCGCCCCTGCACGTAGTCGTCCCTCGTGCTGACAAACTCTCCCTCCTGGGCGGCGGCAGCTGCCCCCCTGCCAGGGCTCAGATAGTCGTCCTCGGTGCCCACCTCCACCAAGCCCTGTTGGCCTGTCATCACCGCCCCGTCCTCGGGGCCCATCTCGGGGGCACCCCCTGCAGACATCTTTGATCTCTTCTGCTTGCCCAACTTTGCGAGAGGGGTCAACGGCAGACCCTCGGCGCCTGCCTCCGCAGGACTGCCGAACTGTACGTCTCTCGAAGCCTCCTGCCAACGGACCCCAGGGTTATCCTCGCTGTTGTCACCGTGCCCGGCGGAGCGAGCGTGCGAGATGCCAGAATCATCCCCCGCCGCGTCGCCTGCTCCCTTCCCCCCTGACTCCTCCGACGCCTCATGGCCAGCGATCTGTGAGCGATGCAACCCTCTGTCCCCATGCCCAGCGTCTCTGTCCTCGTTCCGTCCAGGATGGCCCACGTCCCCCCCAACCCCAATCGGAGCATCTTCCTGCGACACCCCCCTGCGATCACTAACACTGCCCTCCGGCACAACGGCATCCCTTCCATGGGCTACCCCACCCATCTCCCCACCATGACCATCCTTGGCCACCACACCAGCAGGATGATCATCTTCGGTGGGGACATCAGCACCAGCTGGGGCGTCCCTGCCCCGGTGGCTCATGCCGCCGCCACCGGGCGCCTCCCCTCGTTGCCCCTCCTCATCCGCAGGCTCCTCCCCCTTGGGCTCTGCCGCGTAGCCGTCGCGATCATGAGCAGGGCCATCATCACCCTTAGAGGAGCCACCATCATCTTTGGCAGATCCAACCTGGTCATGGGCACCACCATGGTCATGGGCCACGTCATGACCATCGTGAGCATCGCCCTTGGCCGCATGGGACGCACCACCAGGGGCATGGCGATCCTCGTCGTCGGTCCCATCGGGCGCACGCTCGGCGGAACGATCCTCGTCCTCACCCGGCTCAGGCGCTCGATGAGAGGCAATCTGGTCTTCAAACTCGGGCGCATGGGAAGCATGGCGGGGAGCATGGCTGTCATCCACCGCTGCGTGCAAGTCAGCTTCATGACCACAGTCATCGCCGCCGTGGGACCCAGGACCAGCGATCACGGCTGGCACCGCCGCTGGCACTGCTGTCACAGTGCTGTCCTCAGATGCATGCGATGCAGGGGCACGAGTCGCGTGCTCCGCCAAATGTACGGAATCGCCCTCTACCAGACCATCATTCATTGAGGGGGCCACATCCGCATCGCAAGGGCCACCGTCATTGCCACCCTGGTCATTGTCAACGTCCTTATCATCCTTGTCAACGTCCCTATCATCCTTGTCAACGTCCCTATCATCCTTGTCAACGTCCCTATCATCCTTGTCAACGTCCTTATCATCCTTGTCAACGTCCTTATCATCCTTGTCAGCACCGGGCACTGGTTCGTGGTTGCCGTTGCCTGCCACGCTGCCATTGCCGGTGCCCCCAGGATGCCCCCCTGCGCCCTCCCCCCCTTCCCCTGCTGCCTCAGAATCCTCCTGGGCCTCTGGTTTCCCCCTGGAAGAGTCACCAGGGGCAACGGCTTCCTCTGTGCCTTGTTCACTAGCGCCCGTCCCTGTCGCATGCGCGTCAGCATCAGCATCCCCTTTCACCTCCGCTTCCCCTTTAGCCTCAGCCTCCCCGCCAGCTTCTGCCTCCAAGCCTGAATTCGCTTCCCCTTTACTCTCCGCCTCAGTGCCAGCGTCAGTTTCCCCTTTGCCTCCAGCCGCGGCACCAGGGTCGGGTCCACCCCCAGCATCAGCGTCCGCTGTACCTCGTGCCTTAACGCCAGCGCCAGCATCAGCGCTCTCTTCTACAGCACTGCTAGCCTTTGTATGAGCATCTGCGTCTGCATCCGCTGGCGACGGCTCTTTGTCACTGGCCTCCGCTACATCCCCGCCATCTGCAGGAGGTGCCACCCCCGGGGGCTCCGCCTCCGCCTCCCTGGGACCCGCATCGCTGGGCTCATCCCTGCCAGGGGCGCCCGCAGGGTCCTTGGAGGCATCTTCCACGGTAGGCTTGTCCTCGGAACCGGCATCTACCGATTCAAAGGTCGGTTCCTGCTCCCCTTCCCCTGGGGCTGATGAGGGAGGATCCTCGGCCTCGGCAGGCGCCTGCACGGAACCTGGCTGGTCTGTAGGGGCCTTGTTGCTCACATACTCAGGTGCCGGCAGATCCTCCAGCTGCTCCGCGGGGGCACCGGAGGCATCGGCAGTGCCCGCCTCTTCTGCTGCTGCCAGCGGCGCCGCCGATTCGTCAGGGGGAGCGTCTGGGACGGGCTCTCCGGCATCCTCCCCTGCTGAAGCACCTCCATCCGCCGCATTTTCGTCCCCTGTTCCGGCCACAGGCTCGGCATCTCCGCCAGGCGACGCGTCGGCACCTTCCTCTGGCTCCGTCAACTCGGCATCCGGTTCCGCCCCTTCCACGCGATCCGTTTCCTCCATTCCTCAGCAAATTGCCTTCCCAAATGTGCACGCGGTATCACTGGTTTTTCATAGTGTTGTCCGCGGCAGATCGTGCAGATTCGTACGCACCAGCAAGAATTTGTGCACGTGGCTCGACAGCGTAAGAGCTAGCATTTGCTTCACGTGATAACCTATGCCAGGAATGTAACCAGAAACACCGTCATTAGAGACAGGTTGAGCAATTACTGCTTCTCCGCATTAGGCATTCCGCTTTGAGTTGTTTGTAGATCGATTGTACATTAGGAAGAGGCATATGGCGACGAATAGCAGCAGAAACGGAAGGGTCCATTCTGCGGGGATCTGCATGTCAAGCTCCTCCATTTTGACAATCCGAGACGCTGTCTCGTCACTTTTCCCTCGGCGACAGCGTCAGCACGAACCAACGAAAACCGTCGGCAAGAAAATCCTGCGATCTGTTCATAATATTACACGTCATCACCATGGAAAAGTGATGGCAGAGGCCTTATTCCCGTCTCGAGTGCAGCCATTACTTGCAGAGCAAAAATTAGATTGGAACGGTGACAAGTGATCGACCCGCGCTAAACTAAGTTGTCGCACCACCTGCACTGTTGTTGTGATTGCCACCGCACATGGGTAGCAGAGATTCTGTTGAGGCCGAGGCATACGGAAGATATTCAAGTATATCGGACCTGCACTGTTGTTTAAGATCTTACCGTATTTCTGGCCTGCGTCCCACCACATACAGTATGATAGTCATGATCTTCTGAACATGTCCCCATTCAGATGTATTCAGATGCCTTCTTCCAATGCACAGGTCCGTGGGAAACTATGGCGGGAACATATTTCGTTCGTCAGTACAAGCCTTGGTTCTTGAATCCAGGGCAAAATGCTAGGTTGTAAAACCTCTGGAATCGCTTGCTAGGACACACCGTTATTACACTTTATTACACTGTTACTACACTGTTATTACCGGGCGCGGGTGTATCCGATGATGCAACCGTTTACATAATGTTTAACCATATTCGAATCTACTCAAATATATACTACCCGGCCATCGGCCAGACGGCCGCTATCTGTCTGTAGTGGCTATGGCAGGCTATGGCCTCTGACTGGCGTCAGGCGTGCATCCAACAACAAGCCTGTCGGACCAGGGTCGGACCTGGAATGCCTGTCGGCTCACTCTTCTCAGTCGGCTGTCGGTCCAGCAAACCTATACAGTCAATACTCAATACAAACAAGTTGTGGAATTTCCCACGCCACAGATGGCCCCCTGGCATGGGCACTTCGGGCTGTACAGAGATTTGGACACGGACTCACACTGATGACTGACTGGCTGTTATTAAGGTGACGGTCCCGGCGCGATATTTTTGGCGCCGAAAAAATTCGCGGTGCCCGTTCGTACTCTAGGGTCTTGCAAGTCTGACCGCGTTTCGGCCGACTGTAGATTTCGCTGAAACACCCTTAAGAATGCCGCGGGCGCGCCTTTTCCACTTGCGAACCGCGCGCCATTCCATAATTTCCGGTAACTGCAGCTTTGCAACCGTTTTCTGGGTTGTTTATCAGCGAAGCGGGAAGACGCTTGCTGCTGGGTCTCCCAGTCATCTTCAAGAATCCCGTTTCTAGCTTGTCAAAATTCAACTGACACAACAGTTTGACGACATTATTCCTTTGACCAGTTGTTTTCAGGATACCGGAGAACCTCTCATTGCAACAACTGAAGCATCCAAAGGGAGCACTTATGTTTATAATTTGACCTTGGATCTTGATTCGGTACGGCAATTCCGAATGGACGTCATCTTGGGATTCGTCATGGTGGCGCAACTGCCACCAAAGGGTTCTTTTGCGATCGAAGTGGCACCTTCTAGGCGTCAACTGACCTCTTTGCATGAATATCGAATCCAGCAGGCTGGTGTCAGAGACCCTGGAGTGGCTTGCCTGTGTTCCCGACGATTGCCGACCATACCTCGGACCCGGGACCATACAGTATTTATGTATCTTTGAGAACAGAGAAGTATCTTTGACAGCAGAGCACGACATTATCGCAGGCTGGTGTCAGAGACCCTGGAGTGGCTTGCCTGTGTTCCCGACGATTGCCGACCATACCTCGGACCCGGGACCATACAGTATTTATGTATCTTTGAGAACAGAGAAGTATCTTTGACAGCAGAGCACGACATTATCGCATCAGAGCACGATATTATCCAGATGACGGTACGCGTATGTACGTGATCTGTCCGACGCAGTCGTGCCTGCATTTCATGACGCACGTCGAGTTTTCGCTGAATATCTTCAGCGCTCGCGTTCTTATTAGCCCGTAAATAAAGCCACGGGCTGAATTGAATTCATGCCGATTGCCGGCCGTACGTATGCATGGAGCCTGCAAGCTTTCAAGCTGTTTTCGTCGACTAATGCGCCTTTACACAAAAAAGATATGGCGGGCGCGCGCTCATATTGTTATGCGCCGGCCCATGAGCTCCAAACATTAGTACTTCGATCGCATTTCGTTAATTTTTGCACGTTTACAGGGCCGCTGAGGTAGTACGTACTCGATTCGCTGTTTGTTTTTATTCAACCAGTGACTTCACGTCTAATTTGCGAACCTCAGCGCCAGCTGCGGATGCTGTCGGACGGGCGGCCGGCCGGCCGGGCTGGCTACAGTCAGCCTGATCGCGATCGGCATCATTGTCGATATTGTTTATGGCGCCGGACGTACGCGTACGTCGCGTACCGAGCGAAGAGGTGTCAGCTGAATACCGAATGAACTTGGTCATGAAGCACATTTCAGTACATGAGCTGCTGGCAATTAGCTATTTCTTCACTGAAGATAATTGCTTACAAAGGGCTGCAGTCCAAGAATAATTTCGAGCTTGGTCGCAGTTGAAGCCGCGCGCGCCAGCTGCTGTTAGGATTTCTTGCAATTACTTACAGTTAGGCATTGCACCGGCGCCCTTGCGCGTGCGTGCAGCTGCTTCACGTCGTCCGCGATCGCGAAGCTGGTCGCGGTCGATCGATTTATACGTACTTAGAGCACACAAAATCAATTTTCTTCGCTCGGATATTCACGACGTCCAGGGTCTTCAGCGCTCCATGACGAAAAAGGATTCCGTTTTGTGGTACGAGAAGCGCCTGCAGATATTTCAGTCAAGCAATTTATACATTATTTGCTGGGTAGCTTGCCGCCCATTTATGTTATTATAATAACAGTTTAAATATATTAACTAATCTGTTGACAATTATTAGAGGAACGCGCAGGCAGAAATTATGCCTCAAACTTGGATGCCGGTGGATGACAGCGATGTGCCTTTGGGTGTGCCGGGTTGGCTGCCAAACTCCCCATTAATTAAGTTCATAGTGGTGCTGCGCTTTCTTGTTGGAATGTGCTTTTAGTTCGATGGGTAATTATTGTGCAGGATAGGATTTTTGGGGGGGGCAGAACTAGAATACTTTCACCAAATGAGTTTGCCCTTGCGTCAGTTGTGCAGGTACTGTTATAAAGCAGCTTAAGTGCAGGCTACCTTGGTAGTGAATTTGGTGAGAATCACTGCAGACTTGGCAAAACTGCATGCTTGACTCTATAGCTAGCTAACCGTCTCCCCTGCAGCTTGCCTCGCCTGTCCACATGCAACTAATTAACTTGCACAGGTTTTTCGGAATCAGGTCCAAGGCAGCTGCATCCGCGAGCACGTCTTCATGGCATTCTGGCCCGTCCACTTCTGCTAATCATAATACTACAAGTTGTGCGGGTGACGTGGGGGCTGGCGACAGGCAGCCATCATCACACTCCCCCTCGGATGGCAGTGGAGACAACAATCATGGCAAGCTCTCAAAGTCTGACGGGCCGCTTAATTGCCACATGGTGCACTCAAGGTCCATGTCCAACCTGATTCCGCCGCCGCTAAAGTCGCGCTTAATTGTCAGCGTACAAAGTAAGTCTCTTGAATTGCATGTATGACTATTATGATTGTGATTAGTGTGTATGATCGTTACATATATGGCGTGCCCACAATGATATGCTAGTATATATAGTAGAAACAGGACTGACCTCAATTTTCGCGCTATAAATTGCATGCATCTGCATCGTTATTATTATGCCTTGTCCTGCAGAGCCACGACATGGGCCGCCCCCCCAGGCCGTCCCCGACAAATATGTCAGTATTATCTCTTTTTACATTATTTCACTATGACCTTTCTAAATTACGTATCATGCGTAGCTGGTAATTGGGGCAAGCACCTTAGCTCCGCGATCGTTTACTGTTTGTTGACTGCATGTCACAAGCAGAATTACTAAGGTCAGTACGAGGGTTTAATTAATGTACCCGTCGGAGCATCCTGCATGGCCAAGACATGAAGATCGATGTCATCATGTTGACTGGTAAAACTTGGAATCTGTGTGCAAATAATTGTGCAGTGTAGTATATTGTATAGCTGGTCTAATGGGGGCTTCTAGCTTGTGTGTAGCTACAAGAATGATAACGTTTTCCTGTTTGAGCAGCCCTGTCTTTCAATGAGATGTCTAAAATATTTTTTCAGTCCACAGCAAGTTACATTTATGTTATGTGTGGCACATTGCGTAGCTAGTGCGCAACTGGTAACGCGTGACTGTTCAGAAAATCTAAGCCTTACGCAGCCAATTACGCCCGTTTAATTACTAATCATATCGTCGGCTCTATACTCTGAGTATAGACAGTTTGTAGCAGTCGGAGCAACAGGTCAATATGCGTGGCCAGCGCCATGTAGACTCCACCTGACATCTATACAGTCACAGTAACGCACTTAGGGCACGCCAACTAGGACACTGGCCAGCAGTTACAGTCTGCGCATGGCTGCTTAATTCATGCTGCACTGTCAGTTGTCACACTATTCAAAACTCGCAGCCGTGTCTGGCAGGCAGTTCTGAGAAGCATTCTCTAACTCGTGTTCTGGCCATTGCATGACCTTTTGCTTGGTGCACGTATGCCCTGACCCTGTATATGTACAGGTAGCCAACTTAAGTAACAATGTTGAGTAAGATTATAGAATGTCAGGTAGTAGACATGTCATGTATAAGATATTAAGATATATTTTGTCTAATATAAGATATTAGATATTATTATGTCTAACATAAAAAATGTATCTAAGACACAAGACATGTATGGGGGAGTGGATGACAATGGACGGAGTTTGCTGAGTGCATGCATGGGGCGTGCACCACACTGAGATGACCATCGCACGGCCTTTTGCTTGGTGCACGCCCTGACCCTGTTTATAAGATAAGATATATTTTGTCTAATATAATATATCTAATATATGTCTAATACGTGGTATCTCTTGTTAGCGTTGGCTAATTGGTTATGTTTGATTGGGTGCCTTCAATCTGATGTAAGTAATTACAATTTTTTTATATATGTCTAACATAAAGAAATGTATATATTATAATAATGTATCTTACACAAGACATTTATGGGGGAGTGGAATCAGTGGATGTTGACAGAGTATGCTGAGTGCATGCATGGGGCATGCACCACACTGAGATGATGATGCCAGCTTAATACTGAACGTATTTTCTTATGTTACCAGCCTTCTTCTTTGACTTTTGATTATAATGAACCTGTTCTAGTCTATCAAATTACTACACTCTTGTTCAGTGAATATGTATGCGGCTTAGTAATTTTACCTGCGTATATCTAGGTGCCGGCTGCATGCATGCCCGATGATGCAATTAACTTTGGCCGGGCCATGATGTGTGCATGTACTGTTGCACCAATGATCCAGAGAATTGTCACAGACTTTGGCCCTTGGAAGAGCCTGGCCAATTTTCGAGATCTCAAGGAGATTGGGTGCGGCCGCCTGTCTGTGGTCTGGTCTGCCAAGTGTAAGGACACGGGGCTGGTCTTTGCCATCAAGAAGTACAAGCGGCTGCTGCTAAATTCGATGCCGCCGGCGGTGACGGAAGTCTTGAAGAAAAATATCCGACGAGAGGTCAAGCTTCTCAGATCGCTGCGGTAAGAAAGGAGCCGTTCTCGCATCATGCGCTGACGTGGTAGATTTCGTAACCTGGCTGCGTGCCTAGCTTGAAATCATTTTCTGCACAACTGATTGGATTGTGCTTTTATGTGCTAGCTGCATCAATTTTAGTGGTAGAAACATTAATTGGGTCACGTGCGACGTGTGTTTGTCACTGCAATATGCAAATTGGGTTGTACCTGTTGCCTAAGTGACGTACTTTGGTGGTGGGAATCAATCAAAGCTGGTGCAATTTGTTAAGTACTGTTCCCTGTTCAAGATTGGATGCACTTATAGGCATAATTTCATATTATAAGCCTAGCACCCACAGACGCAGGCTCATGTAGACTGCAGCGGCTTCACCTCCATCTGCCATGCATTTCTGCAACATGAAACTATATACTGCTGCCGGTTCGTAACATGATTTTTACGCCCCTGCAGTGGCATGACCTAGCTCCTGGCATCTGCCATCTTTGAGTCTGCATGACCTCCATGGATCTTATCTATGAGTCGCTACATGCAGTAACTATATCCATCACGGAGCCATTACCAGCGCAGGGCAGAAAACGATCTGGAAAGATCGGCCGGACCATGGTAGCTCGACGGTCTGCTGTTTCTTATCCGCGTTTGTCATTGACTTATTCAGGATGACGGATTCATGAATGGGATGTGGATATGTGTACCCGTTACATATGTTCGAAATTATGGCTGGCTAAGGTTCATCGAGACCTGGACGGTCCAGCTAAGAACAAACTCGCGTGATCAGGGCAGTTGTTCCTAGCAGCCTGAGATCGAGTGTCCAGTTGTAAGCACCACTGCTGCGATCGCTCTCCCGCCATTTAACACGAGGAATCACCCTCATGGAGCTACCATCAATAGGTCATGTCAGTCATCACGTTGACAGCGCCAGGCCATGCTCCCAAATGTCCAACAAAAGCTGCACTTAGTGCAAAGATAAATACAAGATATTGCAGCACGTCGGTGCAACGGTTGGCAAAAGCCAACAGCCGGCGGCACACTGCACAGACAGTACAGTCAGCACTGCCGGAAAAGACGCCACGTGCTGGCAGCCGGAAACAATTTGGCGCACATGATGTGGAAAATCGCCAAAGTACTTCAGGCACCAGTCGTTCAGATGCGCATAGGGACTATACAGGATCCAGCCGGGACATGACAGTAACTCTTACATGCTTGGTATTTGAATTATGAGCAACACTAATATTCTAGTATCATTATGCTTGCATGCCCCCGGCCGCAGCGGCGTGGCCTCCATCTGCCACCTGTATGGCACGTTTGAGGACGTGGACGGCGTCTACCTGGTGCAGGAGTACTGCCAGGGCGGTGACCTGCTGGCCGTGCTCAAGGAATCGGGCAAGCGCGTCCCAGAGGAAGTGCTCGTGCCGCTTGTGCTGGCGCCACTGCTCCAATGCCTTGTGCGCGTGCATGCGAGGGGCATCATGCACCGAGGTGAGGATGAGCTACCATAAGGATTGGGCATGTTACCATTCTGATTGTCAGCTAGGTGGGCACATTATTGTGCATGGCAGTCAGTTACAGCTGCCTCAGCACCATATTTGGCATGTAACTAACTAGAATGGACACCTTATTGGTGCATTGATAAAAGGCTATATCATGGACCGAGGTGACCTCAAGGCTTTCGTGGGCATGCCATACTAGCCCATTATACTTACGCAGAACTAACCCTGGCAGCACCAAAGCAAAGTTACAAGCTAATAGAACTAGCAAGCGGTGTCGATGAGGGCGCTGAGGATGGCATGCAAGCAATGTGAGTGCCCTGCGTAACCAAGGACTAGCGGCTGCTAGCTGAGGCTTCAGTACATAAAATACTGTTCACCCTGGACTCTAGAAGGGTTTATGTGTGAGGCAGAAACTTCCATCATGGCGGCATGCGCATGCTTTTGAAAACCATAGCCTTTATCATTATTAGCTGGCAGCCCTTGAGAGGAAATGCAGCGTCATGCGAGCTCCATGCATGGTTTGACTATGACTACTACGGTTCTAGTGCGACCCTTCCTGCAGGAATTTAGCCATCCCTTGACACGTCTGCAACGAGCCTGTCGGAGTGCCTTTTCTGGGTGTATCTGGATAACACTTGCTGTTGCCTTGACTTCGTCGTGTTGAGCGAGTTTCAAGAGTTCAGATATCTACATACATCAAAGAAAAATGCCGACTCCAGTTGCGAAAAATCGCTACCTTTTTTCTAAGAATAAAGTCCTTGCATTCATGCGATCATGGCATTGCAGATGTCAAGCCGGAGAACATTTTTGTGGACGGCGGGGGCCACCCCCGGCTGGGTGACTTTGGGCTGGCCATTAATTTTTTGGAGGAGTCGCCAACGGAGCGGATTGGCACGCTGGATTACATGTCCCCTGGTGAGAGCTGAAGATGTTGCGTGATGGTATCGTAATATTTGTTTAGTATAACTACCATCAGTGGTTGCTGTTTGGCACGCTGGACTGCTGTTCCCTGAACTGATGATGGTGACTAGACACACTGCCAGCACGATTAGACATTCCATTCCATTACATAGTACTACTAGTGTATGAATATCAAATTAACAAAGTTTCACTCATTCATTCCCGCGCCCCCGTTGGGAGACTCACGCAGTACAAACTGTCAAGTGGGCTGCCAACTATCAATGCATGATATGTTTCTTTCACATCGTACTGTCAGCCCCTACTGACACCCCCCTGCTGTAGCTGCAGGTGGATTGACCGCGGCAAGCCCAGTGCATGCAGCGACTTTTAGTTTATGTAAATAGATTTACATCGTTCTTTTGAAATAATAAATAAAAATAATGATCATGATCATGATCATGATAATCATAATGATAATCATAATCATAATCATAATAATGATGATAATGATAATGATAACGATAATAATAATTGTAATCATCATCATCATTATCATCATAGTAATAATGATAGTGAACTTTGCCAAACAAGGCAGGGGCATCACGCAGTTTCACAGCATTGCTACTGCAGAAGCATCATTGAGGCTATACCAAGCTTTTGGGGTAATAATGTATTGTACCACTGACAGCAATCCGCATCGGTGCGTGCCCAAATCTTGCATGGTCCCTCACGGGGCTGACCTGGTAGGTCGCTAGGGAGATATGCCAGGCGAAGGAAGTTTGGAAAGCGTGCCGGCAACCTTCTACATCAGCTTGCTTGGTGCCATGGGGCCCAAGTGGCCAAAGATGTTGTTGTCTTTTATAAGTGCTCAGTTGTTACGAATTGTGGGCCCAGCCAGGTCCGATATGCCGATGCGCTGCCCAGTCCAGGACCCGGCCGGCCACAAGGTCCTGATGCCTTAGTAGTTTTTCCGAGCCTTTTTGCTGGCTCGCCCATCATCATCATAATGCCCGTTTGCTCCCACGCAGACTCAGGTGCTGCTTGATAATCAAGGACTAAGGCAATAAATATTACTTATCTCCTTGCATGCCGGCTTGCCTGTTTTGTGCCGGCGGCCCCTTTGTCCTGAATTTCATGCTGCTGCTGCTGCTATCGCAGAGGTGCTGCTCAGCCAAGGAACGCACAAGCTCAACGGCAAGGTCGCCGCCGAGGCTCTGTTCCAGCCGACCCCATACACATGCAAGGTCGACACGTGGGCCGTCGGCGTGCTCGCCTACGAGATGCTCACCGGTTCCCCCCCCTTTGAGGTCAACTCCCAGAACCAGACCGCCGCACTCATCCTGTGGACTGATGTGCCCATCAAGGGCGTGTGGCCGCGCCACCTGTCCCCCGAGGCCATCGCGTTCATCACTTGGGCGCTGCGCAAGGTGCCCCACTCGCGCGCGTCCGCGTCGGACCTCCTCTACCACCCGTGGGTGACAAAGTACTGCCCGGAGCTGCTCGCCGAGGCGGCCAGGGTGTCCCGCAGGGGGCTCCGGTCCAGCAGGGTGCCGTCATACAACACGACGGCAGCGGCGAGGGCCGTGGTGGGCTCGCACCCGGGGACACTTGTCCTATGGACGCGCAACGCCACCGACGTGAGTGTGCATATCCGCGTCACATCAGGCCTTGCCAAGGCCCAGCAGGAGGAGCCTGTACCAGATGATCAAGGTGATGGCATCCACCCTGGACCTGGGGCGAGCCCCGGCGGCATGCACAGAGTCGAATCGGTCCCCAACGTGCACTCGCTCGCTCCCATGACATCTCCGGTATCGTCGCCGCCAAGCTTTGCTCTTGTCCCGACCCGCCACTCGGCCGGCGATGTCAAGACTCCGCAGCGCCAGGTGACGGCCGCCAGCGCACCCACGACCCCCGCTGCGGCGCGGAATGCAGGTGTGCCCAGGGGCATAGTCCGGTCGACGGTCAACATGGCATTAAACAGCAATCATACCGACGTGAGTAGTTTCCTTGCAGACAGTGAGACCAATGGCGAGACCAGCAATGGCGGGTCGAATGACCCGATCGGGCCAGCAATGCCTCCGACTTGGCCACCAATGCCCTCACGTGCTGGGGGGACAAGTACACGTCGTGGGGTGCCTGGCACCAGCGTAATAAAGGCCCTCGAGGACATGCGCAATGGGGTCGACCCAAGTGACGACTCGGGTTCCGAGCCCGAAGAGGATGTGGACACGCTCTGGAGCTCGTACGACACCGTGTATGATCTAGAGGACAGCAGCGTCGCTGGACCCGCACAACAGCAAGTTCCCTGTGCGGTCACTCAAGCGGCTGAAGACGCGGGACAGGCCCTGGGAGATCTGCCTACCGCCTGCAGGGATGTTGGTCCATCCATCGTGAGGAACGCGTCAGCGCCAAAGCCGATCCCCGTAGCTGCGGCCGATGGGAAGAAGCCATTGCATGGCCAGGCTGCCAGCAAGGTCGCCGCCACGGGGGAGAAATCTGTGGCCGCCACAGCGGAGGAGCCGCAGGTGGTGTCCGCGCTGAGCGCGAGGGACGTACTCACCGGAGTTCGCGAGACATTAATTGCGAGCGGGGGGAGGGGGAGGGAGGGGGAGGGGATGGCGGCCGCCCAGGTGCGGACACCTGGCGAGCGGCGCAGGTTGCGGGTGTTTGCAATCAGGGATGCCAGTAGGAAGTCCCCCTCGGCTGACACTGACAGCAAGCCTATAAAGAGTCTGGCTGCTATGATGCCGAGTGAGCGCCCGACCCAGCAAGCGGGCTCTGTTGCGCCCCCTTCCGCCGAAATCCTGGCTAGGGCTGTTGCCCAGCCCCAGGAGCCCCTGTTGTATGGGCATGGTGCCCCGCCGGGAAGATGGCATCCTGGTAACTCTGGCAGCAGTGGCCCTCACCTGGCCCTGCCCGCTCTTGTAAACGCTTAGATGTGTTTCCTTGGGTTGTTTTTGACCCGATCACAAGGAACCGATTTGTTGGGCAGTAGTGTGTTATTTTATTCAAATGCCTTATTATTATTAGAACACGCCAGTGCCTGTATGCTGGGTGGCCGAGTGTGTGATGCAAGTCAAGCTATTTTTTGGACAGCACGATTGCTGCCATTGGTGGACAGCATCTGGCGTGTTCTATATAAACATTCTTTGAAGTCCTCGCACAACATGCCTGGGGCTGCATGGGTGCGCACGGTGGCCTTACGCTGAGTTGCCACAGGACTGTGTTGTTGCCACAACATATGGCTGTGTAAATAATTTATCTCTTGTTATTGTGTTTAGTGCTGTTGTTGCCATTTCAGGAGTAGCTGACTTCAGCTCTACCATTTTTTTCTTTGGCCAGCTAGTGAGCTTTGGGAGACAAAGAAGCGCTGCCAAGTGCTTACAGGAATCCATGGTGCTTCATTGATTGTTTCTTGTGCATTCATGCATGCCATCATGCATGTCACGTGAAGGCATAATGTTCAAATTGTGCCTCATTCCATTACATGTGCAGCTCTGCTTTTGATAGTATATTTTGGTAGTGTATTTGAGTTATAATGACAACTATATGAACAAAAAAAATGCATGCATGACTCTGGGAAGCTCTGCTTGTTTACCAGCCACTGTAGGGATTTGCATGTGGCACAGTTTGGCCAGGCTGCTCTACATTAGTGACTGGACAGCAGTATGTAACTATTGAGCGCACAATGCCAGCATAAGTTGTACACATCCACGCAATGGAGTTGGCATGCATGCGTCCAGTGTTGCTTTTCTCACCATGTACCTGCGTATGTGGGAATGCCCCTTGGCCGAAACCTCAAAAAGAAAAAATGAATGAACGAAACTGAGCTAGCTAATGGTACAATATAGCATAGCTTGCAATAGCCCTTGCTCGTATCCATTGGTAGTCACTGCCGCTACGGCAGCCATGCTTAGAATGTTTGCCTAGCTGTGCCAACATACCTAGTCACGTGCACCGCTAACGCACGGTACACAACCAGCCATAGCCTTGGCTTAGTCCTTGTCAGCCATGCTACGTCCTGGCTATGATCAGATTACTTGCCCACGCTCCTTGTTATGCCATGCTCACATGGGTCTTATTGCACCCACAGATTGCCGGATCGTTTACACACAGTTTAGCATGTCCGAGTGCAGCTGTGGCATGCCTTTGGCATGAGGGAGAATGGGGGTCTCTGCCATTTGTCCTGTTGTGCACACACAGGGATTAACAGCACTTTGGTGCTCCGTGACTCCCCAACGGGAGCACGTGTTTAATTAATTAATTAATTAGTTAATGGTACAAGTGCGGGCTCTTCAGCCCGAGTCAGTCTGTTTGCCGCAGCATTACAAGCATTCCCATAAGACCCTTGGGGGGGTCATCTACATGGGCTGCAAATGCCTTACTCGCGCCTTACTGGTAAATGGTTCCTTGCCAAAGTGCACGCTTGGGAGGCTCATCACGCGTGATGCCAATAAGTCCAATCATTTAGAATCAAGCAGGACGTTGAGCTCCTTTTGCCATGACTCAGTTCCACTACGCAGTCACGCTCATGTGACATCTGACCATCGGGCTAGCAGCACATTGCTCATGCTCTCGCGCTGGAACAGTGATGCATACATCGCAAAGTCAGACAAGGAGGCGCGCGGGAAAATGCGGCGGAAATGGCCTCGGTGATGCAGCTCGTGCTCCGTCTGGCGCCATGTTTGCCGATTGCGCCAACGCAGAGCAAGGAACGCAGAGCAAGGAACGCAGAGCAAGGAAAGCAGAGGAAGAAAGGGAATTTTCAATGGCAACAGCCTTGTTAGAACGCTAGGACACCCAGGTAATCTTAGGCAGACAAAGACAATAGGCATGGAAGGTGCCACAGTGGAGATTAGCAGGGACCTTCATGTCATTGCTCGGACTAGCACAGTCCTGCTGGTAGGCCTTCTGTGGCCTAGTCTTGGTGCGGGAGGGATAAGGCAGACATTCCTGGCAGTAGGTCTGAAGCGCAGCGTCATACCTCGCAGGTCCTATGTGGAAAACCACTATAGGCCCGCAGTTGGCATGATGCCTGGCTGCCCTAGCCTACAGTACCGTCTATTCACGGAGGTGCTGTACTGCTACCAGGTGCCAAGTGTGTGACAAGCTGAACCATGGCAGGCAGAACATGGGGTCCCTCGATATCTGCCAGTCTCTAGGTGAGCCTTGGTCATGACCGGCGCCCACTTCATTGGTGGATTAGATGGTTGACCGCCCACCACCGATGAAGCTGAGGAGACTTGACCGCCCACCACCGATGAAGCTGAGGAGACTCGGGATTGCTTTGGCGGCGGAACATGGTTGACCGGTCATCACCATCCCGCGCCGTGTTCGACCAACTGCAAAGCTGAAGCCTTACTGCGCTGAGGCCTGACCCAACAGAGGCATGCCTTTCATGAGATCATACTATTTAAGGTTAGTAGGTAATGTGATACTGCTACTATTTGAAGGTTAGACCTAAGGTTGGCACGCCAAGCATGGGAGCCTGCGGTTTGCATGCAGCGTGGGTGCGTGCAGGGTGGGGCAGACGGGGGCGGGTGAAAGAACAAAAGCTATTGGGATAACTGCTCTGCTAATGAAGATGTGCTTGCTGACAAATTTCTGTGTTTTGCTGCCACTGATGGTCATCATTGATTTGAATCTGATTGGGTGTCTGGTGCATGGGGCCATAGGCACGGTATTCTTTGCATGGGGCCATAGGCACGGTATTCTTTGCATGGGGCCATAGGCACGGTATTCGTTGCATGGGGCCATAGGCACGGTATTCGTTGCATGGGGCCATAGGCACGGTATTCTTTGCATGGGGCGATAGGCACGGTATTCGTTGCATGGGGCCATAGGCAAGGTATTCGTTGCATGTGGCCATAGGCACGGTATTCGTTGCATGGGGCCATAGGCACGGTATTCATTGCATGGGGCCATAGGCACGGTATTCTTTGCATGGGGCCATAGGCACGGTATCCTTTGCATGGGGCCATAGGCACGGTATTCTTTGCATGGGGCCATAGGCACGGTATTCGTTGCATGGGGCCATAGGCACGGTATTCTTTGCATGGGGCCATAGGCACGGTATTCTTTGCATGGGGCCATAGGCACGGTATTCGTTGCATGGGGCCATAGGCACGGTATTCTTTGCATGGGGCCATAGGCACGGTATTCTTTGCATGGGGCCATACGCACGGTATTCTATGCGCTGATCAACTCCATAGAGAGGTTGAAGTACGTGAGAACGAAAGTTGTACGGTCAACAATAGGGAGTAAAAGGGTCAGATAAATAAATGGTAGAATCATATTAACAACACCCTAAAATCACATCGAATTTCAGAAATGACAGGTACAATTACTAATAATTTTCCTGCTTGATAGACTCTACGAAAGCTGGTCGGCCTAATCAACAAAGCTGGTTGGGCCAATTAACAAACCCGCGACTTCCACATGAACGTCAGCACGTGGCCTTCAAAAGGCCCCAGTAAACTTACCCTACACCTCAGGCAAATGGCGCCTATACATAGAAATAGGCTAAAGGGGTCGCATGCTCTCCTAATTACCTTCTCCAGAATCGCGCGGTCCTGTGGGTGGTGGAGATACCCTTGCTCATCCATGGCCTTCAGTCGGCGCTCCATGTCGCTCTGGTAGGCAGTCGCGTTGTATGGCAGCGCACCCTGCGCAGCCATCATTCAAAGCGATCAAAATAGAGTACCAATTGGTGGTAAATACCATGGTGGCAATGACAGTATTGGCGGCCATGGTGATTATAGTGACCGAGCAAGACATAGTTGTTCCCTTGAATCTGCAAGTGGTTTTGAGAATGCTCCTGATTCGCTGCAACAGACTCGATAACGCATGCGAACGGCAACCAGCCAACAAAATTTGAACTTTTCACACCGACAATGTGTCAGTAAACATCTTGACAAGACATACCCAGGTGTTCTGCATGCAGTTGTGGCCACTCTGTACTTATCTTATCCACAGGGATGAGTACCCAGGTACTACTCCTTGATTCTCCTCAGTATCAATTTCTAATTAGTCTTCAAGAACTCTCTCTGCTCTAAAAACGTCAACTCCATAGAGTCGGCAAGACAACCTCAATAAAGCCTCGATAGGTTCAACTTTGAAACTACAAAGACAGAGCCAGCAACAATACTAGGTGTTGACATAGTCGGCAAGACAACCTCAATAAAGCCTCAATAGGCTCAACTGGGAAGCTACAAAGACAGAGCCAGCAACAACAATAGGTGTTGACATTGCAGGTGGAACCTAAAACCGTGATGGAGCACACAGATGAACACATCGAGACACGCGAAACAAACAATGGGAAGCTAAACAGCCCAGGACGACACAAGGGTTCATAAGACGATGTCAAGCCACAACTAGACAGCCCTTTTTGTGAGAATGCAGGCAGAAGGGGAAAAGAAGCGGGTAGTGGCTGATTTATAGATGGTACAAAAGGGTCGACCAATGTACAGTGCACGTAATAATGCTAGTAGTAGTAGTAGTAGTAGTAGTAGTAGTAGTAGTAGTAGTAGTAGTAGTAGTAGTAGTAGTAGTAGTAGTAGTAGTAGTAGTAGTAGTAGTAGTAGTAGTAGTAGTAGTAGTATGTGTTTATAACTAGCCCTTCTAAAACACAGCATGTATTATGCTATGTTCCATCATGCTAGTATTTTTGTACACTATCATGCTATTATATGTAGTACTGTTTTGCGTAAACAGCCGCTACATGTACGACTATGATGCACGCGCATTGCAAGCACGAACAGTTTTATAACTGGTGGCATGTACTTGATGAAAGAATCACACAGATAGAATCACACAATGCAATATCGTTACTGGTCGCCTGTAATGCACTATCAAAGCATACAAGGCAGTGACCATCAAAGCATGCAAGGCAGTAAAGGAACCACAGTATCTCAGGCTACTTTGAAGTAGTGTTTACTGCTTGAGGTGTGCACGCGTTCTGCCAGCAGGAGCGCCTCTACGGCTTCGCGATGCAAACCCTTTTCATTCTATAAGGGGGTTCGATAAGGAAAATCTTGCTTCATAAATGGGAGCGTTACAATCCTGGTCTATCGAGGCATAGAAGACACTACCAAATCCAGAGGATACTTTGAATATGCTGCTAGTGACAACGTAGTGTGCAAACCTACCGCGAGAAGGAGCGGGTTCGCAACGCTCAATGGGTATAGTGTACATGCACTATGTTACACATAAGTAGCCAACACACATGATACTATGCACACGTACCGCGAGAAGGAGCACGTCCACGAGCATGCTCTCTTTGAGGTCATACCTGCAGGTCGGGGTTGAGGTTAGGGTGGGTGTTGGGGGTGGGGGTGGGGGTGGGATTGGGGTTGCGTGGTGTTGGTGTTGGGATTGGGGTTGGGGTGAGTTTGGGGTTGAGTTTGGGGTTGGCGTTGTTGTGGTAATGGTGGGATTGAGGTTGGGGTTGGGGTTGTGTGTGGGGGGGTGACGCCGGCAGCGGGTTGCCAGGGCACAGCCAACAAGGCATCCAAGAGGGGACCATTATAAAGATGGGGACTGGAGCATGTAGCAGACATCGATGAACATCATGAACGGTGAGGCGTGGCACTGTTAACAGAGCTAACAATGCTTTGAGGGGATTCCCCTGCTGCCATAAGAAGACCATCAATAACGCATTTATCGTTACTAATGCTGCTGAGAATAGTTCCACGTACTCCAAATGAGGTCCTTGACCTTGAAATCCGTTGGCTAAAAATGAATGCCATAGGCTATTCCCAAATGAGTGGCTTCCCAATACACTGCACTGCCTGAGTGGCTTCCCAATGTGCAGGGCAAAACAATTCATTCCCACTAGCATGAGTCCTGCTATCATATACTCATGAAGTAACTGTTGCTGAAAATTGCTCCCCGTTCCCTTTAATTTCTTCCCAGCACTCCCCGTTGCTCTCATCTGCTCTTCTTTTACTCCCCATTGCTCTCCCTTGCTCTCTACTCCTCTCTGTCATGCTCCCTCCATTGCTCGCCATGGCTCTCTACTCCTCCTGTCACGCTCTCCCCATCGCTCTTCCTTGCTTTCTACTCCTCCCCATCATGCTCTCCCCATCGCTCTTCCTTGCTTTCTACTCCTCCCCATCATGCTCTCCCCATCGCTCTCCATCGCTCCTTGTGGCTTTCTACGATAAAACCAGAACACAACCACCGTAGGAGTGGCTGGCTTGTGAAGCTATAGTTATAGCATGGTAGCTAGGTGGTACCCTTCTACCTATCCAACCGTAACCCAATCAAGTGAGGCCGGCTGCCTTGCGAAACTAGAGTCACCCTGCAACCCGGCATCGCCCTCACGGATGCTGCAGTTCCCCATCTAATGCTGCGCCTTGTTGCATCGCCCTCACGAATGCTGCATCGCCACATCTTCTGTCCTCCACCACCCACTTGGCCTGGCTGTCCGCCTGCAGGCTGGGCATCGCATCGGACAGGTCCACCAGCCACGGATGCAGTTTGGTGTCCAGAAGCACGTCCATCGCCAGCAGCTCGAACACCGCGTCACGGCTGCGCACGAGTTGCTCCGCGTAGCGTGCCAGCTTGTGCTGCGCAGTAGTAATAACATGGGGGCACGGGAACAGCAAATAAAGAGTAACAAATAAGAGTAACAGGGGAAGTGCTGCACAGTATCATTATTGTGGGGGTTCGAGAGTAACAAAAAAATGTGACAGGAGGAGAGTGATGAGAGAGACAGACACGGCATGACGGCATGGCGGCTGCGCATGCACGCAAACACCAGCTTGTGCTGAGGGTATGAAAGATTTAAGGATGGGATGACCATAAAACCAATAGTGAGGCTGGTGGGCTTATGAAAGATGCAAGGATGGGATAGCCATGAAACCAATAGTGAGGCTGGTGGGCATATGAAAGATACAAGGATGGGATAGCCATGATACCAATAGGGAGGCTGGTGGGCATTACAAGTCAGGGATGGCACCAAACGCTCCAAGTAGCACGCAAGATCGCAAGCTAGTGTTGTTGATTGTGATGGGACATCTTATATGGGAGTTAACCATAGGGATACTCAAAGGAAATAGAAATAGCTATAGCTACGAATAAGATCTTTACCTGTGCCAAATAGAGCGCGGCAGCATGTGCTAAGGACCTGATGAACAAGTAAAGAGAGATGGGCCACTAGGATGGAATAGGTGAGTATAAGCATGTGAATAGGAGAGTGTAAGCATGTGAATAGGCGCGTATAAGCATTGGTGGGTGGACAACATCAGGCAGTCTTTCGGGGATGATGGAGGTTTGAGCTGTGAGCCGTGCTATGCTTGAGAAGCAAGTTCGACAGATTAAGGCCAATAAGGAGAAGTTGAAAGTAGCAAAATTCATATGCGAGTGAACAGGCATAGGGCTGTGGGCACAACGGCCCCAGATCTTCTCCAGGGGGTGACCCAGAGATCGCCCCTACCTAATACACAGAACAACCGAAACTGCGGGCTCTACACTGATGATCAGCTCAGCAGAAATGACTCCTCCCCTTAACCCAACCTGCGACCCTCGACCCGTACACCCAAAATTGAGCCCTAAGCAGAAACTTTGGGCAGTGCAGTACCCACCAAAGCTGATAGGGCACCAGCCCCCTGACACAGCCGTACACAGCCCCACACAGTCGCACGCCGTTACACCGCATATAGCCTTCCACGCGCTCAAGAATCCTCAGAGTCCTACACAGTCCTACACGGCCAAGAGCAAATTCACTTTGGCACATATTACCATTCAGACATGGCGGACACTTGCTCTTTTTGGATATGACCCATTAAACACTTACCTGGGCAGAAATTACCATTTATGATCGCCACCAACACTCGCTCAGCGGAAACGACCCCGTCAATGGCCAACACTCACCTCTGCGGATATGACCACCTTGATGGCCATGTCCTCCAGCTGCCGTTGGAGTCGCTCCAGGTCGTGTCCCTCCTTGGCGAGCGCGCCTTGCAGCTCCAGCCACGTCCACACGCACCTAGCGGCCCGACGCAGTAGCATTTTCAGCAAGCACGCGGAGTCCTATGAGGGACCTTGTGGTCTGCGTGGCCATGATATGGGCAGGCTACCAGCCGCCAAGCCCACACGCACCTGCACGCCTGGCTCGTGGCTATGTTGGCGCGTGCTCCTATTCGAAAGCTTGGGGGCGATATATTACCAAAACTTCCATTAGACTGGAGTCACCCACGGGCACACGCACCTATCGCCCCAGCACCAGCCAAGGGATGCTCACCATGCACAACATCTAACAAGTCGATAATAATATCGATAAGGCTATGGTTCGCTTACAGGAATGCATGATCATTCAGCGCTTTCTTTCCCTTGATGCCCTCCACCACAACATGCTCAGGCTCTCCTCCCCTCTACCAATGCTCATGTGCAGTGCCTGGCCCCAGGCCCTGTCTCTCTGCCACTTGTGCCAACAAATGGCCCCCTCCTTCCATTTACTCCCCCCTTCTTCTCCCCCGCACCTGCTTTCCTTCGTTGCTTCCCCCCATGCTTTCCGCTATACTTCCCACATTTTCCTATACTTGTTTTTTCCTGTTTTTGTTCTCTTATTCGTTCACGCCTACTCCTCCCCTATGTGCGCTCCCCTATCTGTTTTCCACTAGTTGTTCTTCTCCATTTGCATTCCCCTCCTGCTTACTTCCACGCTCGGTGCTCATCCCTCGCCGCGGCCGCCTCGGCACGCCGCCGCTGCGGCCCTCCCCCCACCCGCACGTCCTCCCGCGCGGGCGGCGGTGGCCTGTGGGCGTCGTGATATGCCGCGAGCGCCTCGTTTGGGAAGTGGGCCCGCGGGCTGCGCAGGGAGTCCGCACTGGCGTCCGCAAGATAGATGGATGCAAGAGAAGGAGAGAGTATCCCAGTACAAGAAGGATGCCAGACGTCCAGGTACATACGGAACGCCGCAGGAAAATGATACAGTTAGTGCCAGAAAAGGGAAGCCAGAATAAAGACGCACAATGTTTAAAAATGCAACACCTGGAAAAATTTTCTCAAACATAAGAAGACGGATATCAGAGAATAGGCGTGATGATCATAAGTGTATTACTATTATATTATCCCAGGCTGGGCCTCGTGGTGAAGCCATTTATGGCTTGCATTCGATTCTTAGCCGCAGCTTTCGTGGCGTGCATTCGCGCCCAAGCAGCAGCTTTCGTGGCGTGCATTCGCGCCCAAGCAGCAGCTTTCATGGCGTGCATTCGCGCCCAAGCAGCAGCTCTCGTGGCGTGCATTCGCTTCTTAGCAGCAGCTTTCATGGCGTGCATTCGCGCCCAAGCAGCAGCTTTCGTGGCGTGCATTCGCGCCCAAGCAGCAGCTTTCATGGCGTGCATTCGCGCCCAAGCAGCAGCTTTCATGGCGTGCATTCGCTTCTTAGCAGCAGCTTTCATGGCGTGCATTCGCTTCTTAGCAGCAGCTTTCGTGGCGTGCATTCGCGCCCAAGCAGCAGCTTTCGTGGCGTGCATTCGCGCCCAAGCAGCAGCTTTCATGGCGTGCATTCGCGCCCAAGCAGCAGCTTTCATGGCGTGCATTCGCGCCCAAGCAGCAGCTTTCATGGCGTGCATTCGCGCCCAAGCAGCAGCTTTCGTGGCGTGCATTCGCTTCTTAGCAGCAGCTTTCATGGCGTGCATTCGCTTCTTAGCAGCAGCTTTCATGGCGTGCATTCGTGCCCAAGCAGCAGCTTTCATGGCGTGCATTCGCGCCCAAGCAGTAGCTTTCATGGCGTGCATTCGCGCCCAAGCAGCAGCTCTCATGGCGTGGCCACATCCCGTGAGAGTCCACTCTTGCTTCTCGCCTTTCAACTCGCTGCAGCAGGTGATCTATTCCATGGCCACACCTGAGGGAGAAGGGCTCCACCGCGACGCTGACGATGCCATCATGGAACATGTAGAGACGCAGGGGCTGGATGCTGCGGGGTGGCAGATGCCAGCAGAAGCAGGCAGAGAGGAAGCCAGCACAAACAGACCATCAGGGGGGTGAAGCAAACCAGGCAGGCAGGTGGTGTAAACGTACAGACAAGCCGTCAAACGTGTGAGGCACAAGTTTTAAATGAAAATATAGAAAATTTGAACGAATGCACGAGCACAAATAGCACAAACAGCACGAACAGCACGAACAGCACGAACAGCACGAACAGCACGAACAGCACGAACAGCACGAACAGCACGAACAGCACAAACAGCACAAACAGCACGAACAGCACAAACAGCGCGAACAGCACAAACAGCACAAACAGCACAAACAGCACAAACAGCACGAACAGCACAAACAGCGCGAACAGCGCGAACAGCACGAACAGCACAAACAGCACAAACAGCACGAACAGCACAAACGGCACAAACAGCACAAACAGCAGAAACAGCACAAACAGCACAAACAGCGCGAACAGCACAAACGGCACAAACAGCACAAACAGCACAAACAGCACAAACAGCACAAACAGCGCGAACAGCGCGAACAGCACGAACAGCGCGAACAGCGCGAACAGCACAAACAGCACAAACAGCACAAACAGCACGAACAGCACAAACAGCACAAACAGCGCGAACAGCACGAACAGCACAAACAGCACAAACAGCACAAACAGCGCGAACAGCGCGAACAGCACAAACAGCACAAACAGCGCGAACAGCACAAGCAGCACGAACAGCACAAACAGCACAAACAGCACAAACAGCACAAACAGCACAAACAGCACAAACAGCACAAACAGCACAAACAGCACAAACAGCACAAACAGCACAAACAGCACAAACAGCACGAACAGCACAAACAGCGCGAACAGCGCGAACAGCGCGAACAGCGCGAACAGCACACATAGCACACATAGCACACATAGCACACATAGCACACATAGCACACATAGCACACATAGCACACCTAGCACACCTAGCACACATAGCACACATAGCACACATAGCACACATAGCACACATAGCACACATAGCACACATAGCACACCTAGCACCAATAGCACCAACAGCACCAACAGCACAAATGGCACAAAGAGCACAAAGAGCACAAAGAGCACAAAGAGCACAAATAGCACAAATAGCACAAATAGCACAAATTGCACAAAGAGCACAAAGAGCACAAAGAGCACAAAGAGCACAAAGAGCACAAAGAGCACAAACAGCACAAACAGCACAAACAGCGCGAACATCGCGAACAGCACAAACAGCACAAACAGCACAAACAGCACAAACAGCACAAACAGCACAAACAGCACAAACAGCACAAACAGCACAAACAGCACAAACAGCACAAAGAGCACAAACAGCACAAACAGCACGAACAGCACAAACAGCACGAACAGCACAAACAGCACAAACAGCACAAACACCACAAACAGCACGAACAGCACAAACAGCACAAACAGCACAAACAGCACAAACAGCACAAACAGCACAAACAGCACAAACAGCACAAACAGCACAAACAGCACAAACAGCACAAACAGCACAAACAGCACAAACAGCACAAACAGCACAAACAGCACAAACAGCACAAACAGCACGAACAGCACAAACAGCACAAACTACATAAACAGCACCAACAGCACAAACAGCACAAACAGCACAAAGAGCACAAAGAGCACAAAGAGCACAAAGAGCACAAACAGAACAAATAGCACAAATAGCACAAATAGCACAAATAGCACAAATAGCACAAATAGCACAAATAGCACAAATAGCACAAATAGCACAAATAGCACAAACAGCATAAATAGCACAAATAGCACAAATAGCACAAACAGCATAAATAGCACAAATAGCACAAATAGCACAAGCAGCACAAATTGCACAAACAGCACAAATAGCACAAATAGCACAAATAGCACAAACAGCACAAACAGCACAAATAGCGTCAGGTGTGTGCGCAGGCAGGCAGGCAGGCAGGCAGGCAGGCAGGCAGGCAGGCAGGCAGGCAGGCAGGCAGGCAGGCAGGCAGGCAGGCAGGCAGGCAGGCAGGCAGGCAGGCAGGCAGGCAGGCAGGCAGGCAGGCAGGCAGGCAGGCAGGCAGGCAGGCAGGCAGGCAGGCAGGCAGGCAGGCAGGCAGGCAGGCAGGCAGGCAGGCAGGCAGGCAGGCAGGCAGGCAGGCAGGCAGGCAGGCAGGCAGGCAGGCAGGCAGGCAGGCAGGCAGGCAGGCAGGCAGGCAGGCAGGCAGGCAGGCAGGCAGGCAGGCAGGCAGGCAGGCAGGCAGGCAGGCAGGCAGGCAGGCAGGCAGGCAGGCAGGCAGGCAGGCAGGCAGGCAGGCAGGCAGGCAGGCAGGCAGGCAGGCAGGCAGGCAGGCAGGCAGGCAGGCAGGCAGGCAGGCAGGCAGGCAGGCAGGCAGGCAGGCAGGCAGGCAGGCAGGCAGGCAGGCAGGCAGGCAGGCAGGCAGGCAGGCAGGCAGGCAGGCAGGCAGGCAGGCAGGCAGGCAGGCAGGCAGGCAGGCAGGCAGGCAGGCAGGCAGGCAGGCAGGCAGGCAGGCAGGCAGGCAGGCAGGCAGGCAGGCAGGCAGGCAGGCAGGCAGGCAGGCAGGCAGGCAGGCAGGCAGGCAGGCAGGCAGGCAGGCAGGCAGGCAGGCAGGCAGGCAGGCAGGCAGGCAGGCAGGCAGGCAGGCAGGCAGGCAGGCAGGCAGGCAGGCAGGCAGGCAGGCAGGCAGGCAGGCAGGCAGGCAGGCAGGCAGGCAGGCAGGCAGGCAGGCAGGCAGGCAGGCAGGCAGGCAGGCAGGCAGGCAGGCAGGCAGGCAGGCAGGCAGGCAGGCAGGCAGGCAGGCAGGCAGGCAGGCAGGCAGGCAGGCAGGCACAGGCAGGCAGGCAGGCAGGCAGGCAGGCAGGCAGGCAGGCAGGCAGGCAGGCAGGCAGGCAGGCAGGCAGGCAGGCAGGCAGGCAGGCAGGCAGGCAGGCAGGCAGGCAGGCAGGCAGGCAGGCAGGCAGGCAGGCAGGCAGGCAGGCAGGCAGGCAGGCAGGCAGGCAGGCAGGCAGGCAGGCAGGCAGGCAGGCAGGCAGGCAGGCAGGCAGGCAGGCAGGCAGGCAGGCAGGCAGGCAGGCAGGCAGGCAGGCAGGCAGGCAGGCAGGCAGGCAGGCAGGCAGGCAGGCAGGCAGGCAGGCAGGCAGGCAGGCAGGCAGGCAGGCAGGCAGGCAGGCAGGCAGGCAGGCAGGCAGGCAGGCAGGCAGGCAGGCAGGCAGGCAGGCAGGCAGGCAGGCAGGCAGGCAGGCAGGCAGGCAGGCAGGCAGGCAGGCAGGCAGGCAGGCAGGCAGGCAGGCAGGCAGGCAGGCAGGCAGGCAGGCAGGCAGGCAGGCAGGCAGGCAGGCAGGCAGGCAGGCAGGCAGGCAGGCAGGCAGGCAGGCAGGCAGGCAGGCAGGCAGGCAGGCAGGCAGGCAGGCAGGCAGGCAGGCAGGCAGGCAGGCAGGCAGGCAGGCAGGCAGGCAGGCAGGCAGGCAGGCAGGCAGGCAGGCAGGCAGGCAGGCAGGCAGGCAGGCAGGCAGGCAGGCAGGCAGGCAGGCAGGCAGGCAGGCAGGCAGGCAGGCAGGCAGGCAGGCAGGCAGGCAGGCAGGCAGGCAGGCAGGCAGGCAGGCAGGCAGGCAGGCAGGCAGGCAGGCAGGCAGGCAGGCAGGCAGGCAGGCAGGCAGGCAGGCAGGCAGGCAGGCAGGCAGGCAGGCAGGCAGGCAGGCAGGCAGGCAGGCAGGCAGGCAGGCAGGCAGGCAGGCAGGCAGGCAGGCAGGCAGGCAGGCAGGCAGGCAGGCAGGCAGGCAGGCAGGCAGGCAGGCAGGCAGGCAGGCAGGCAGGCAGGCAGGCAGGCAGGCAGGCAGGCAGGCAGGCAGGCAGGCAGGCAGGCAGGCAGGCAGGCAGGCAGGCAGGCAGGCAGGCAGGCAGGCAGGCAGGCAGGCAGGCAGGCAGGCAGGCAGGCAGGCAGGCAGGCAGGCAGGCAGGCAGGCAGGCAGGCAGGCAGGCAGGCAGGCAGGCAGGCAGGCAGGCAGGCAGGCAGGCAGGCAGGCAGGCAGGCAGGCAGGCAGGCAGGCAGGCAGGCAGGCAGGCAGGCAGGCAGGCAGGCAGGCAGGCAGGCAGGCAGGCAGGCAGGCAGGCAGGCAGGCAGGCAGGCAGGCAGGCAGGCAGGCAGGCAGGCAGGCAGGCAGGCAGGCAGGCAGGCAGGCAGGCAGGCAGGCAGGCAGGCAGGCAGGCAGGCAGGCAGGCAGGCAGGCAGGCAGGCAGGCAGGCAGGCAGGCAGGCAGGCAGGCAGGCAGGCAGGCAGGCAGGCAGGCAGGCAGGCAGGCAGGCAGGCAGGCAGGCAGGCAGGCAGGCAGGCAGGCAGGCAGGCAGGCAGGCAGGCAGGCAGGCAGGCAGGCAGGCAGGCAGGCAGGCACAGGCAGGCAGGCAGGCAGGCAGGCAGGCAGGCAGGCAGGCAGGCAGGCAGGCAGGCAGGCAGGCAGGCAGGCAGGCAGGCAGGCAGGCAGGCAGGCAGGCAGGCAGGCAGGCAGGCAGGCAGGCAGGCAGGCAGGCAGGCAGGCAGGCAGGCAGGCAGGCAGGCAGGCAGGCAGGCAGGCAGGCAGGCAGGCAGGCAGGCAGGCAGGCAGGCAGGCAGGCAGGCAGGCAGGCAGGCAGGCAGGCAGGCAGGCAGGCAGGCAGGCAGGCAGGCAGGCAGGCAGGCAGGCAGGCAGGCAGGCAGGCAGGCAGGCAGGCAGGCAGGCAGGCAGGCAGGCAGGCAGGCAGGCAGGCAGGCAGGCAGGCAGGCAGGCAGGCAGGCAGGCAGGCAGGCAGGCAGGCAGGCAGGCAGGCAGGCAGGCAGGCAGGCAGGCAGGCAGGCAGGCAGGCAGGCAGGCAGGCAGGCAGGCAGGCAGGCAGGCAGGCAGGCAGGCAGGCAGGCAGGCAGGCAGGCAGGCAGGCAGGCAGGCAGGCAGGCAGGCAGGCAGGCAGGCAGGCAGGCAGGCAGGCAGGCAGGCAGGCAGGCAGGCAGGCAGGCAGGCAGGCAGGCAGGCAGGCAGGCAGGCAGGCAGGCAGGCAGGCAGGCAGGCAGGCAGGCAGGCAGGCAGGCAGGCAGGCAGGCAGGCAGGCAGGCAGGCAGGCAGGCAGGCAGGCAGGCAGGCAGGCAGGCAGGCAGGCAGGCAGGCAGGCAGGCAGGCAGGCAGGCAGGCAGGCAGGCAGGCAGGCAGGCAGGCAGGCAGGCAGGCAGGCAGGCAGGCAGGCAGGCAGGCAGGCAGGCAGGCAGGCAGGCAGGCAGGCAGGCAGGCAGGCAGGCAGGCAGGCAGGCAGGCAGGCAGGCAGGCAGGCAGGCAGGCAGGCAGGCAGGCAGGCAGGCAGGCAGGCAGGCAGGCAGGCAGGCAGGCAGGCAGGCAGGCAGGCAGGCAGGCAGGCAGGCAGGCAGGCAGGCAGGCAGGCAGGCAGGCAGGCAGGCAGGCAGGCAGGCAGGCAGGCAGGCAGGCAGGCAGGCAGGCAGGCAGGCAGGCAGGCAGGCAGGCAGGCAGGCAGGCAGGCAGGCAGGCAGGCAGGCAGGCAGGCAGGCAGGCAGGCAGGCAGGCAGGCAGGCAGGCAGGCAGGCAGGCAGGCAGGCAGGCAGGCAGGCAGGCAGGCAGGCAGGCAGGCAGGCAGGCAGGCAGGCAGGCAGGCAGGCAGGCAGGCAGGCAGGCAGGCAGGCAGGCAGGCAGGCAGGCAGGCAGGCAGGCAGGCAGGCAGGCAGGCAGGCAGGCAGGCAGGCAGGCAGGCAGGCAGGCAGGCAGGCAGGCAGGCAGGCAGGCAGGCAGGCAGGCAGGCAGGCAGGCAGGCAGGCAGGCAGGCAGGCAGGCAGGCAGGCAGGCAGGCAGGCAGGCAGGCAGGCAGGCAGGCAGGCAGGCAGGCAGGCAGGCAGGCAGGCAGGCAGGCAGGCAGGCAGGCAGGCAGGCAGGCAGGCAGGCAGGCAGGCAGGCAGGCAGGCAGGCAGGCAGGCAGGCAGGCAGGCAGGCAGGCAGGCAGGCAGGCAGGCAGGCAGGCAGGCAGGCAGGCAGGCAGGCAGGCAGGCAGGCAGGCAGGCAGGCAGGCAGGCAGGCAGGCAGGCAGGCAGGCAGGCAGGCAGGCAGGCAGGCAGGCAGGCAGGCAGGCAGGCAGGCAGGCAGGCAGGCAGGCAGGCAGGCAGGCAGGCAGGCAGGCAGGCAGGCAGGCAGGCAGGCAGGCAGGCAGGCAGGCAGGCAGGCAGGCAGGCAGGCAGGCAGGCAGGCAGGCAGGCAGGCAGGCAGGCAGGCAGGCAGGCAGGCAGGCAGGCAGGCAGGCAGGCAGGCAGGCAGGCAGGCAGGCAGGCAGGCAGGCAGGCAGGCAGGCAGGCAGGCAGGCAGGCAGGCAGGCAGAGTTAGTATAAATATTGGTCCGGAACCTTACAGCCGAGTGGCAAAAAGATTCCGGCCGATATCAACACAAACTGGCAGTTGCGCAGGCACCAAGTCACCAATGGGCAGCCAGGTGCTTGAGGGGGAACAAGGCGACACTTGAAAGGGTTGGCGATAGACCGGTCTACCCTAGTGATAGTAGACCGGTCTACCCTAGTGATAGTAGATCGGTCTACCCTAGTGATAGTAGACCGGTCTACCCTAGCGATAGTAGACCGGTCTACTGCTAACCCTTTCACTTATTGGCACAAGCAGAGAGGTGGCAGGCTGGCGCACACGAGCAGGCAAGGGGGCGCGCAGGGCAGGCGCGGACATAACACATGAAGGGTAGATGTTGAAATGGCTGGTGGAGGGTATAATAGCTGGCGTGAGGGAGGGCACAATCCAACAGAGAATAGAGCCAAGAGAGGTCACTATACCGTATGCTGGGAACTAGAGGACACTGTCTTGTGTAAGCGGGAACGTAGGACACTGCACGGTGTAAGGGAGTACAGAGGACATCATAGCCCTTACACTGCTCAGGAGGAACACAGGACACTGTACCAACACGTGGATGCACCAGCAGAGGACACTGAAGCGTGTGAGGTGGGACAGAACACTGTAGCGCGTGAGGGGGAACAGGACACTGTAGCGTGTGAGGGGGAACAGGACACTGTAGCGTGTGAGGGGGAAAAGGACACTGTAGCGTGTACGGGAGAAATAGCGAAACCCGCCACCCAGCTCTCCCGCTCTCCCGCAGGCTACGCCTGCCGGGACAGATGCCTGTTTACCCAAGGAGACAACAACATTCCATCCTCTGTCCACGGCACCTGTCCAAGGTACCCGCAACTTGCCAGGCATGTTTTGCTCCACTGGCCATTGCCCAGCTGCTCAACCCTGCCGTGACGGTTCCCAGCTCACCTGGTCAACATGAGGTACAAGCGGAGCGCAAACTTCCTGCCGTACAGGAGGTACGGGTTCGAGATGTACTGCTGCACCAGCCAGGGCCCTGCCTGCAAGGAGCGAATCCATGGAGTAGCCAACGCATTGTACGCACCAAGCGGCCACAGGGGCAAATTAGTGCACGGCTGCAAGATGAGACTTTCCAGGTACCATACTGTGAGGCTGCAACATTAGGCAGCTGCCTGAGACTATACCCGCAGGCATCAACATTAACGTTAGATGGCTGCCTGAGACTTTACTGGCAGGCATCAACATCAAGGTTAGATGGCTGCCTGAGACTGTACCGGCAGGCATCACTGTCCATTCCTCCCATAGCAAGACTGGGAAGCGGGATCAAGAAATATCCTGATTCTGAAGATTCTGAAAGCAGCCCCCTGAAAGGGGGTTGGCTTGCAATAATGTTGTTTGTTGACAATGGGATTAAAAGAGCGGGAGTGTAACTGAATATTTCTTAGAAAGACGATCCCGTACCCTAGTACTTTTGACAGCTCGGCCCGAACCGTGTCCACTACTTGCAAGTATTCATTGCCCTCTAAGTCACAAGTCGGTACACTACGTTTGGCAATCCAGCTACGGACATGAGCGAGGCTTGCAAGCTGGATTACAGTTAGCCACCAAATGACAACCGTCTTCCTTACCTTCAGTAGCTCGGCTTTTGCCATGAGCAGGAATCTGCAACCCCCAGTCAAACTTGGCTATTTCGCGACAACAACGATGCTACTATATTATACTACTACACTGTTATAGTATATCTTACCTTTGGCAGGTCAGCCTGGGATGTGATCAGGAATTTGTCCTCCCCATATGCCAGCCCCGAGGCCGTGTAGTTCTTGACCACCCAGATCTTGCCGCCATCGCCCTGCTCCAGCGCTGCCTGGCCTTGCTTCCTGCACGCGTAGGTTCATGCAACGATGGGTGCCGGTTTCAGGTGGGCTGCTGCCATACGTCGGCTGACAACGCAAAGACAGGTGCCGGGTTTAGGAAAGCTACAGTTCTAAGCCGTCTGTGTGTGGGGCCTCTAAGCCTCTCCGGTGACCTGTGGGTGCCCTGTGAGGGCGATGTTGTACTGCAGTGTTTATCGCCACAACATGACAATGCTGTCGACCAACGCCCCCTTGTAAGAGTTTCTTTGCTCATCAGGAGAAGAAAGTATCACACATGCAAAGTGAGAAGCACTTACCACAGGTGATGTGTACCATTAACCCGGATCGGGAATGCCACAAGGAAGCCCTCAGGGGTAATCAGGCTTTAACAATCAAGGTTTAATAGGGGGCCAAAGACCCATTAAGCATGGCCTTGTCAGAGGTCAGCATGGCACGACACCCTAAAAGCGCAGAAGACCAGGAGCCTACTTGATGATGTGGCATGGGACGAGCCACGAGGTCAGATAGGGGCCAGCCTTCTAATGGATATTCGTCAAGCAGAACGCCATCCAGAAACCTCTGTTACCAGTATAAATCCAAGTTCTTGCCAACCGCAAATGGGTTGAGAAACTTTGAGAAACCTTTTGCTTGGTGTTTTTACGTCAACAAAAATATCATGGATAATAACAAAAGAGCGTGACCAAACCTAGCAACAGCGAAATAGAAACATAAGTTGCAACATATGCGGCCACATCAGGAGGCTTTGATGCACCCTGATGCAATCAGCACAACAATCGTTTATTCCATGAGAAGAAAAATGAACAGAGGGCACTAACAGGCAATGCCAACCATGTGGTCCCGTACCTGGAATTTTTGCTACTGCCACTGCCAGGGGTCAGCGCCTTGGTGTAGGCCGGTGCTTCGGGGCTCAACGTGGGCCCGGGCGTAGACGGAGGAATTAAGGTCTTGAGCACGTCCATGCTCTCGGTCAACAGGTACGTGTCTGGCATGAACTGGCGCCACGTGGGGCCAAGAGGTGGGCATGGACAAGGCAGGTAGGTAACCCACGAACACAAATGGAACGGGGCAGAGGCATCATGGCACGGACGGAACGGGGTACCGACTCAGCACAGATGGCCGCAGCGGCAAGCCGCAAGGTTTCGAAAGACGCTCTTAGATACCCCATTAGGTCACGTTTCTTCATTCACAAAACGCGGAGCACTTACCCCGCATTCCACACATAGGCAAGAAGGCGCTCTGCCACGTGGCCCCCCTGTCGGAAATCTGGCACTTGTTGCGACATTCGAGAACTTTTTCCTGCATCTGGGCTACAATATTTCATCCGCTGGTAGCGGGGAGCATCTACTTGTCACCTTAGCAATTAGGATGGGATTCGGCATACTTTTTGGGTACTTTATGTTGAACTTGCCGTAATAGTTTGTGTGAAGTCCGACGTGTATTTAAGTCGGCATGTCAAGTGTGATTTTGTGTAAAGTCCGACGTTTATTAAGTCGGCATGTCAGGTGTGATTTCCCGTGTTTGGTACGTGAACTATGGATCCGCGCATGTGCGTAGTGTACCGTACAGACCTGCCTAGGAGGCGTGATGTCGTAGAGCACTCACCTTCTGTACCGTTTGTCACTCTACTTTTGGAGTAGTCTCGAGGATCGTGTGAAGCATAAATGATCGATCCTCTGGTATACAGTTACGGTGCGTTACTCGGCGCTAAGTGCCGTCAACATGTGTGTTAGACTTGGCTCGTCCTAGCTGAGCCGTGGATGTTTTATCAACGGCTGAGAGGAGTGAATTTACCTTGCACATGGCGCAGCCTTTTGAAATCAATATGGTCGGTACCCAACAGCTCTTCCAGCGTAGACGCCAGGTGTGCAGCAGAGGTTTCCGCATGCCCATAGACATCCAGGAGGATTGCCCAGGCCATGTGGCCATGGAGATAGTGGTTAGGCGATGTGGCGGCATTTTGAGCAGCGGTGCCGTCAAGCCTTGCTACGAGGCTGGCGTACCCGATCTGTTGCTGCTTCTCAACAATCTGGCCCTCACCATGCAACGCTGCACTGCATCCCAGGGCAGCATAAACGCCTTCCACTTTGATTTTGAAAATAGGAAACAGCTAGGCATGGTCGCCATTGAAACTGAGACCCTTGAGTGCGCCTACCACAGTGCCTTCTGTCACCTCATGTGCGACAGCAGGTTGAGCCATGGAAAAGACGCACCAAAGAGAAAACTGTGTAATACGAAACTTGGACAAAATGCTGAATGGTTGCAGTGCGGAAAATAGACCAATCTCGGAGCATGTCGTTTACGGTGCGCCAAATTTCATCATTGTATAACCCCAAATGACGCTTCTAGAAACGACACAAAAGGACGGTTGACCAACTCAAAAGTCGTCTCACGCCGCCTGGATGAAAACCGCTCCGTCCGCGAACACAGATAGGAAACGATGTCTTTGTAAATAAAAGGGTTCCGGGAGTACACCACATGTAATGGCCCGATGTCATGACGAATCTCGATGAATTGCTTGGCGTTTGAAGTATAACTCGCTATACCTCCTATTTCGATGTATCGATAAAGGGAATGGCAGAGCCAACGGACAAATGCCTTACAAACGGAACAAAGCTGTCTCCGGCAGGTATCTGGACTAGGATGTCTGGACTCAGGTCACTCGACTGCACGAGCTGTCAATCGTACCAAATACAGATTGTACAATTACACCCGTTTAGCGTATAGTTAACTTGTAAAATTGTTTTGGCCCGGTGCACAGCCAGGTGCTAGCCGGCTGGACTAGCGCAGCTTGACTACAACAACGACGCGGCCTGGCCAGCAAATGTTGTATACGTACGCAAATTCCTTTCTCGTTATTATTTGAAGTCGGAAGATGCCCCTCGCTTACGATACCATCGTTAAAAATTTAAAGGAGGAGGAGGAAAGATCTGAGCCTTGACTTCAAATGACGTTGAATTAAATTACGGGAAATTACCGACAGCCAACCAGGCTTAGCCAACTAGGCCACAACAAGCCAAGCACGCTTTTAACGACAGGTCAACAAGACAATAGCTAGATGTCAGCCCCAAGCTACACCGAGGCGGCCAACAAGGCGATTGATTCACGAACATGGCGCAGCCTTTTGCAAGGCAAATTCACTCCTCCCAGCCGTTGATAAAACATCCACGGCTCAGCTAGGACGAGCCAAGTCTAAGAGACTAAGACACAAATTGACGGCACTTAGCGCCGAGTGGCGCACCGTAACTGTATATCAGAGGATCGATCATTTATGCTTCACAAAATCCTCGAGACTACTCAAGTCCGAAAGTAGAGTGACAAACGGTACAGAAGGTGAGTGCTACGACATCACCTCTCCTAGACAGGTCTGTACAGTACACTACGCGCACAGCGCGGATCCATAGTTCACTGCTGTACCGTTTGTCACGCTACTTTGGGACTTGAGTAGTCTCGGGGATCGTGTGAAGCATAAATAATCGATCCTCTGATATACAGTTACGGTGCGTTACTCAGCGCTAGTGCCGTCAATGTGTGTCTTAGACTTGGCTCGTCCCAGCTGAGCCGTAGATTTTTTATCAACGGCTGAGAGGAGTGAATTTGCCTTGCGAAAGGCTACACCGTGTTCGTGAATCGATTGCCTTGTTGGCCGCCTCGGTGTAGCTTGGGGCTGACGTCTAGCTATTGTCTTGTTGACCTGTCGTTAAAAGCCTTGTTGGCTGGTTGCGGCCTAGTTGGCCTGTTCGCCTAGTTGGCTAAGCCTTGTTGGCTGTCGGCAATTTCCCATATTTTAATGCAACGTGATTTGAAGTCAAGGCTCAGATCTTTCCTCCTCCTCCTTTAAATTTCTAATACCCCCCCACCCCCACCATTTTCTTCCCACGAGGAGGGTCCATTTCCCATGGCAAAGATGTTATTCCTAAATGATACCACCCTCGCCCTCCAGAAGTAGATAGGACACCCAAGGACCGATATGCACATGTAATAGCACACGCGCCTACACCACACAAAGCAGGCAAGTGTAGCCGCCAACAAACATTGCGTGTTGTGCTTTAAGGCACTTGACAAATAACGCGTGGCACATCAACCTTGGAAGAAATAATAATAAACGCTATCTTAGAGTGCAACGCTTGCTACACACGCTGTCACACCCGAGGGGGGACCAGGACCAGAGACAAACACCACACACAGCACACAGAGTATATACACGCATATACCCCCTTAGATGCACGAATATACCCCTGTAGGGACTGAGGACAAACACCCATACACACAGGAATGACTACTACACGCATACACCCCCGTAGAGTTTCTACACGCAGATACCCCTTGAGGGACTGAGGACAAACTCCACACCACACAGTAGATAATAGCTAGTCGTGCCCGTAGAATATGTACTAGTGCACGCATAAACATCCATAGAATATACCCATGCATACGCGGCAACGCACATCGTACGCGCGGGGGAACCGCGCCTTCATCTTCATGACATGGTGCGGGAGCTGGGCTTTCCCGCTCAGGTCAGTGATGCCAGGCAGGTGGTTGAAGCGCTGCGGGCGCGGGGGGCGATGGATGGGACCACCGCATGCGTGCGTGAGAATAAGCATCTCCCAGACACACGTGAGTGTTTCAGCCACTGTACGTGCGTGTTTCTGCCACCGCACTTACCATGCTTATCAGCCACTGTGCTTGTCAGCCATCGCACGTGTCAGCCATCGCACGCATTGTGGTACATAATCCGCCATCCGTGCTAATCATGGGACAGTGAGGCATGTGCGCACATGCATGTCGGTCGGCGGTAACTATCCTGGTAAAATGCGCTCAGCCGTGAGAAACCCCGACCATTCTTCTGGCCATCATACACGCTATGCAGTATGCTGGCCTCTTAGATGCTGGAACTGCGGAAGATGCTTCGGTTCACTCACTCACAACACACGCAACTAGGTAAGCTAGATAGGACCAGGCCTCTGCACTATACCTATGGAATATGACCCCCTTGGAAAGGTCGCACATGAGAAGCTTGGATGCACGCACTCACTGTTTAGGGTTTCGGGTTTAGGGTTTAGGGTTTAGGGTTTAGGGTTTAGGGTTTAGGGTTTAGGGTTTAGGGTTTAGGGTTTAGGGTTTTAGGGTAAACAGATCTACACACTCACTATACAGGTGATGTAGATAGGACGACACTCTCATGTACACAAACAATATGCGGGCATCCTCATGCACCACCTGCACGATGCGCGCAGCCTCATGGATTAGGTCCCTGTGAGTTGGGGACTCGATCACCGGGGACAAAAAAATTCGATTTGTTCCACCCGGGCTCTGCAGGGACTGCACCGCCCCGACTCCCCGTAGATGGCAGCACACAGCCAAGTACTACTATAACTACCACCACCACCACCACCACCACCACCACCACCACCACTACTACTACTAGTAGTAGTACTACTACTACTACTACTTCTACTACTGTTACTATGACGACGATGACTACTACTACTACTACTACTACTACTACTACTACTACTACTACTACTACTACTACTACTACTACTACTACTACTACTACTACTACTACTACTACTACTACTATTACCACCACTAGTAATAATAATAATCATAATAATATTACTACTACTCTTACTACATATTTATATTATCATAAATCCCCGAACAGGGAATGCTCTCGGGAGATGGAAGCATAGGTTCCAGGACAGCAATTGCAAGTTCCCTGAAAAGCTAGGGGAAGATACCAGCACAGCTTTTAGAAAGCTATAAATAACCAGGACAGCAAATTAGAGGTACCAAAGGCCCACAGCTGGCAAGCACGGGTGGTGCGAGATTCAGCCAGATCCATTAAGGGGCCCACCTGGTGCGGCCGCAGGGTCCCATAGCTCTCAGGCCAGCGCCAGCTGTCGACGCCCGAGCACTCCTCGGTGAGGCAGAGCTGAGAGGGGGTTGGCCATTGGCCATTACGGTTTGGGTCACAGCAGACGTCCCAAATGCAACACTCAATGCAGGCCCAGCACATACGTTCTGTGAGACTTAACCCGTCCTACGTGAGGCCGAGCAACTTGGGGTGGGGTGGGGGGGGATTTATTTAGGGTGCACTATGTTCCAATACAGGTATGATGCATATGTTATATCAAAATAACACTGCTAAGTGAGGCCGAGCTGGGGGGGGGGGGGGGGGGGGGGGGGATTTATTTAGGGTGCACTATGCTCCAGTGCATATGTTATCATAGTACGAATATCAAAATAGCACTCCAAGTGAGGTCAAGCTGGGGGTGGGTGGGGGTGGGTGGGGGTGGGGCATCGGGGTTCATGTCCCTAGGTCAGAGGCCCGAAACATAGGACACAGTACAGGTCCTCATCAGAAGATGAAGAGTTTGAACGGGTTATGGAGCATTCCTTGATGAAACGGAGCTAAGGCGGTGCTGCTGTCGCGCCAATGAGAGCCGAGGACCAAAGTGTAGACCGGGGAGCAGGCTTCCCCCGCAGATATCGGGCTCCCACCCCCATATGTTTTGAAAGATGCCCCCATAAAATTTTCATTATACTAGAATTTTTTTTTAGACATCAAAAGAGATGGGGCTCTCTTCATTAAGGTTGACAAGACGGCGGGGCCAGCACCAGTTACGTGTGACAGCAGACGCCCGATACATGGACACTACCCACGGTGGCCGCCGCCGCTGCTGCAGCAGCACAGAACTTGGTGAAGGACTTGGGATACTCCTTGGTGCGGGGGGTCGACGCGGTACGTGTGACAGCAGAGGCCATGAGGGGGGTCGACGCGGTACGTGTGACAGCAGAGGCCATGAGGGGGGTCGATATGGTGGAGTACGTTCCAGGTATAGGGCCCATCCCACAGTAGGGGCGGTGGCACAGGCGTGGACATAGACCTTCAGATGATGGCACCACCATGCAAGCCCAGATCCATCACCAGCCTGCGGCGCTGTACAAACGCAGTGCATAGGTAAAAAAAGTTGATAGTATAAACGCACGGGCACCGCATCGCTAGTATGATTAGACGGTACCCGTGCGGCACTTCGGTGCTCTAATCAGACAGTGCAAGCCCAGAGCCTGAGCGCATCGTACGGCTGCCATAGCCACTGGTGAGCAGACAGCGGCCCAGACGGATGAACGATGTGCCAGGGACCCTACCAGCACGTCCCATCCCTGGTTGTCGTCGCCGCCGGCCTCCCTCGTGACGTCCACCAGGCCAAGCTTACGGATGGCGGTCTTGAGGACGGCCCTGGGACAGGGCCATAAGTAAATAGGAACAGGTGGGAAGGGTGATGAAGGTGCTTCATAGAGATTTGGGAGTCGATAGAGATGGCCAGGGAATAGGAAACGCAACAAACGTCCGAAGGCGTTCAGGGGCATGCGGCCGCACGAGCTTGCACTAGCAGAGGCTGGTTCTACAGCCACCCATGCTAATTGAAAGAAGAGAGGCGCATACTCCCTACGATACGGAGTCATGGAAGCAAATGCGCACGACTCCCTCCCTGCCCTGTTCCTCCAGCACCCCTTCTCCTTGGCACACCCCTTGCCCACAGTTAGGTACACCAGCGGCCACCCTTTTATGTGCACAAGAACAAAGCTCACTCGGGGCACCACGCACCCCATAACGAGAAGCGCGATGGGAGCATCAAATAGACAAGGTAGGAGCAGAATAGGAGCATCAGGTGATTCTCCCTCATGTCTAACTCTCCGTCTCCCTATGCCCTACTCCTTGGGTACATAACACATACGAAATAGGAGCACGATGGGACCATCATAAATAAAAGATAGGAGCAGAATAGGGGCATCATATATAAACGATAGGAGCAGAATAGGGGCATCATATAAAAAAGATAGGAGCAAAATAGGGGCATCATATATAAAAGATTGGAGCAGAATAGGATCATCATATATAGAAGATAGGAGCAGAATAGGGGCGTCTGATACGCTCGTATACCCTGGTCCCTCTTGTCTGATTCTCCGTCTCCCTATTCCCTATTCCTGGAAAATATGACAAATACCGAACATGAATGTAGCGCACGTCAGGAGCAACCTGATAGGGGGGCGACCTGCCAGGGACCCACCAGCCGAACATGTTGTCCCTGGCCCACTGGTGGCGGCCGTGCTCCACCAGCACCCGCACGGGTGCGGAGGGGACCGGCGCCTCGCTGGACGAGCTACTGGCGGTTGATAAACTAAGAGATGCGCCGGGGGACGCACTGGCCGTGGGTGGCAGCATAACGGAGTTGGCACCCTTGCAGCCCACATCACGGCTGTCGTTGTCATTGCTGTTGTTGTTGTTGCCAGCAGCTTGGTGGCTGTTGTGCCTGCCAGTCTCGTCGCTGCCTCGCAGGGGCACGCTTTGGCCGGTTGGCGCGGGTGGCGACTCGGGTTGCCCAGCGGCCGCGGCAGCGGGTACAGCCGATGGTGACCTGGCACCTTGTGCAGACTGATCACTTTGGGGAGACTGGTTTCGTGGAAGCTGGTTTCCTTGTGGGGGAGCATTGTCTTGGGAAGAGTTGCATCCTTGTGAGGATGGGCAGGCAGGAGATCTCGGGCTACTGGCAGGAGGGATCGGGGGAGTGACGTTGGCAGAATTTGGTACCACGGCTTGGGGCCCGGTTTCAGGACACCGGGGCCTGTCCGATGTGGGAAGAGACGTTGCCAGTGTTTGACCTGAGGCGTCATGCGCGTCCTGCACGGTACACGTCAAAGTTGGCGGTAAGCAGAATACTTGGGTTGATCTTAATATGCGGTTTAGCTTCAATTGCGCTTTAGCTTCAATTAGTGCGGCTTAGCTTCGTTTGTGGTAAGCTTATTTTGCCTTGAAAGGCAAGCGCATCCCAGGGGGGGGCGATGGTCCATTCGTTCGTTCACCCATCTCTTAAAGCGATTCTGGGAGGGTTTGCAGGATACAAACTGCCTAGGTAGGTACCTGCCATCCTAGGTCCTTGTGCCCCGGGACGTGCATTTGGGATAGCTTAGGAGTGAACATCGACATTGTCACACTTTGTTGCGTTGCAAAGGGCGCTAGCGCCATCGACACCATGTCTTTAGGCGCAAAATGAAAAACGAGCCCTAGGCATGAAGAAGTACGTCAGGGCATACATGTTTCCAGTACATAAAACGTACGACAGGGCATACAGGTTTGCAACACATAAATAGTACGTCAGGGTACAAAGATTTCAGGTACATAAACAGTACGTCAGTTCATACAGGTTTCCAGTACATAAATAGTACGTCAGCTCATAATAGTTTCCAGTACCTAAGGCAGCACAGATATCTATCGAAACATATAGTAGTATATCGAAACAGGGTAGACTGGCGAGACAGATGTAAACCATTAGAGCGGGTGAACAAACACTAGAGCACCTGTGAATAGGAAGCATCACCTCAGACACTAGCACCCTAGCCTTTTCATACCAGCACCTGAGACTGCAAGTACCTCTGAATACTAGCACCTGTGAATACGGGCATTTGCTAACGTGCTCCCCGCCTAGGTGGATAGTGGCACCTATCAATGCAGCACACTATGTTGCTAGCACTAGAACTCAAATATTACAGTCACCTGAACACAGGGACCTTACAAGCACCTGTCATCAGGGTCACCTGGGAATACCAGCGCCTGGGACTAGCACCACCTGGGAGGCCACGCACATGTAGATACCGGCAACTGCAGCCACAAGCCCCTGTGTATCCTAGCCAACGTCTCTGCAAGTATTAGCGTCCAGAACCCACCAGTGACGCTCACCCCCACCCCGCCGCCCCATCCCCCCAAATCCTCCCACTGCCTTTCCCCCCCCGCTCACCGCAGGCTGCGTCGTCGTGTCGTCGCCAGCAGCCAAACAGGCCGCCCCGCTGTTTCCACCGTCCTGTGCCGTCCTGTCGCGTCCCTGTGCCGTTTGCGGGAAACCAACGGCTCCAGCCGCTCCCGCCGACCACGAAACAGGAGGCGGCTCGTCCCTGGGACCCAGGGACCCTTGCCCCTGAGGGTCATCAGCAACGGGATGGGCCCCCAGCTCGCGTGTGGGCACCGAGGAGGTAACGGCTGGCTGCCGCCCCGCTGCAATGACACCGACCTCATGCTCCTTTTCAGGGAAAGCATGACGGACGGGCTGTATGACCGCATGCCCCTTGTTAACAGGGGAAGTGTCGGGACTTGTTTGAAGTTGCTTGAGGTTCGCCGGTTCCGCGGGTGCTACCACCGAGCGCTGCTGCTCTAGTTCTTTCCTCATCCAGTTTCCAGGATGCCCGATATGAGAACGCTCGCCCTCCGGGCTCTGCTGTCCGGAGCTGCTTGCAACGTGTGCATGAAGGCCTTCCGTCCTTGTCTGACCCACGTGCCAGGGAACGCTTCCCCCTGGCTGGGGGTTGGGCGGTTGGGGCGACGCAAGGGGGTTGACGGACGCAAGCATCGCCCAGTTGTCCCACCCCCCACCCGATCCGTTGAAGCCGGCCAGATGAGGGAGCAGCCAGACCAGGAGGCAGGCCAGCAAGAGTGTCTGCAGGGATGCCACCCAGCAGATGAGCTTGTGGGAGCCAGCATAAAAGGAGCCCAGGGAGGGCGCAGCGGGGGCGGCAGTTGCGCCGCGGACGAGGTTGATGCGCTCCTCGTCGAGTAGAAGCGCCGCGCCGGGCGCCTGGGCCGGTTTCCTCCGCTTGGGCCGGGATCTACGGGCTTGGGATAGGGTGTAGGGGGATGCAAGTGATGTGCTGGCGGAGGGGGTAGGGTCGGCATCCTCCAGAGAGAAGGAGCTGAGGGACAGGTCGTCGTCCGCGTGCAGTCCTGAGGAGGAAAACGCGGCGCCAAAAACGGAGACAACACGGAAAGAGCCAAAAAGGACTTTAGCGGCAGGGAATGTGCTGGGGCGCGTCGTAATGAGCATTTGCGAAGGCGGGCAGAAGCAGCTGAAAGTTGTCTGTCTACATGTGTAGCCCCTGGCCTAGTGGAGTACATGTGTAGTGTAGTAGTACATGTGTAGCCCTAGTTCACGCTTGTACAATGACAGCCGCGTTGAATACCTTTGGGAGAAACATCGGGCTGGGTATTGACGGGGGGCCACGTGGCGTCCTTCTGCAAAACGATGCATCTTTTCCGTGACCGAAGCTGTCTGACGTTCGTCAAGCGAGCTCCGCTGTCCTCGTCTACCACCCTGTCGGCAGCCACGTTCAGCGCTTCGCTGCATTCTTTCAGGAATTCTTTTAGGTCTATCAAGGCTGGCGATGTACTGATAACGGCGGAATTGGAAGGACAGCCGCCATCAACCACTATGACTTCGCCATAGAGCTCGTCCGGGCAGTCATGAAGAATCATCTTGCTCGCAACTCCTGAAGAACTGTAGATCTGGCATGCGGAAAGGCTTATTCATGGGCTACATCCATATGGGCGCGTAAATTTCTGCCTTTCTTTCCCAAGATTGTCAACTCTAACCTGCCGCGGGGCTTAGCTTATGACCACGTCTATGTAGTTCCGCACACAACTCCAGAAGCCGCGCAAAACTCATACTTAAATCCCAGCTTCGGCAATGCGCGTCCTTGCAGGCCATACCGATCTTATCTTACCCAACGAAACAATCCAAAACAACGCCTGGCATCTCGTGCTCAAGCTACGCCATATCAGATTATATGCTCCTATGCCACCGGTCTCGCGGAAGGGAAAAATGACCTCCGGTAGGCATGCCAAATGTCCAGAAATAAGCCCCGCGTTGGCGCGTAAATGTGCCTCAAGGCCGATCACGTGAGCAAGTTTGACACGCGTCGCGTCATGAGGCCAGGCCTCCGTTTACCCTCTCCCCGTCTCCCTCCCGCCGCGCCGGTGGCTTCGAGGTTGGCAGCATGCAGCAGCAATAAATTCATAACAGAGAAGGCCGAAGGGGTCATAGACTCACAGCATAAAGGGTAAGTAATTAGGAAAAGCAGTCTTGCCTTGCCTCGATCGCCTGGCGGCCTTGCCTGGTTAGTATTTTGTAGTTGCCTTCATGTCTTTCCTTGCTTTTGACCAGGCAAAGCGACCTTCTCGACAGGGGTCGCCCACGCGAAGCCTGGGCGTTGCACAAAATGCGTTAGGAAACTTGGAATGCTGCCGTGTATCTCGCCACGGGGTCGCATGATTTTCTGGTAATCCATTTTAGAAACGAATCTATGAAATGCAATGTAAGAAAATTTAAATTCCAACAGCAGCGCACGTAACCAAGCTCCGTGAAGGACTCTCGGAAACACGAAGGTTTGTACTAATCAAGCCAGCGTGATGAGCGCTGGACTGGTATCTCTGTTCTCTTACGTGGCGGCACAGGCCAGATATCCGTGCAGAGACAACTTGCGGATCGACGCATGCACTTGCTGTCTATTGATTTGATGGCCATGAACCAATCAGCAGGCTTTGTTGCCTGTTAAAGGTAGCAATGCCTGCTCGCTGGGTCTTTCCTGCACGGGAAATTTACTCGGACCTACGTGCAGTTCACGGAGCTCGAACTTGCCAGGTAACGCAATTAATGGAACGCGTATGACTAGCTACTGCCGAGGGGCGATCAGTGTCCTTAGCGGCACGAGTACTTGCGCTACACGAATTGCGTGCCCCGCTGCGCAATGTCCAAAGGTACGCAGTAGTGATTAGCTAATTACGTGCCCGCATGGGTACTGTGCTAGACACGTTGCAAAACGTTCAGCAAGCCCGGCGCCTGAGGGCTGCCTCACTGAACACTTAAATGCGACATTAACGGAGGACCTGCTGTTGGCTAGCACCGCCCTTGCACGAATAGGTGTTTGTGTACTCATGTATTGGCGCGGAGAAGCACCAGGCCCTCACGCCTGTCTGGGTAGCTATCAGCACAAGGGATATGGAATTTGTGAGCTAATCTCTCCTACCTGGTCTGCTTGTTGTCAAAACCCTACAGCGATCATTGATTCGACGGGTGGTGGTCCTGTTTCCTTGCAGCTGAGCTCGCAGGTGGCTGAGACATCAAGAGTGTAGGTACCCAGGGGCTTACCATATTATATTGCATGACTACATCTGTCAATGCTTTGATGGAAAAATTAATTGTAATGCAGGTCCACAACGTCTGCATGCACGACTCCCATCCAACTAACAGCAAGTGAACCTTCATAACGGGGTGCCAATCAGAGAATCGCCGACCTGTGCATGAGACCTGGGGACCCAGCACTAGCCCATTTTCCCAAGGGGAGCACAATCATGTCCCTACCTGGCCTATCGCCGCAAGTCCATGGAGGATGCCTTTTATCCATTCATCAATCGATTAGTCTCGTGTCCCCGTTGGGGAACCATGGAGGACGCCGTACATAATGCATGCACAGCCACGGGCCAGCTAGGGGCACTCCATTATAATTAATGCAATTAATCATTAGTCCCGCATTTGATCCGGTGAGGGCAGTCCATGTGAAGATACATAATTGATACAGCTAGTGACGTGGCTGGGCGGTCTTGGTGCAAGCCAATTAGCTATCTATAAGACATCAACAAGCGAGAATAAAGCTATCTTAGACAACTAGCTTGGCTATCCCGGGGGAGCCCGGGGGGGCTTCCACAGCTAGTTTGTTGTTGACACTGATGAAGGTCCCCGCCTGCCAGTAAACTTGGGGCTTCTCGGGGCTGGACTTGTGGCGGATGAAGTCGGGCCACTGGTCGCGGCGTTGCTGCTGCTGGGCTGGCGTCAGGTCGTCGTCAAGCTCGACCAGGGGGTGCGCGCCGGTTTCTTGCGGCAAGAGATCGAGGAACTGAACTCGGGCGGCGATGTCGCTGGAGGTGAGGACCACTGGTGGGCGCCCAGCCTTGTCCCGTGGATGGGGCAGGCGGTGGGCGCCCTATATTGTAACATATCTCTGTTGGGAGTAGATGTAGCACATATCCCTGAAAAGGGGCACCTGAGTAGGCGCCCTGCAGTGTCGTACCTTGCAGCTCCATGCGCGCGCCAAGAGCTGGTTCCTGAGCTCGTCAAGAAGAGAGTCTGGGGTCTCCCCCGGCTCCTTGTCAAAGCGCCTGAGGATGACCCGGCAGCGGCGTCGGTCGAGGTCAGCGGCTTCACGGCGCGTGTCTTCCAGCTCCTGTAGCTAGCTTGGTGGTACTGGCGGTGGTGCCGGTATATAGAGGTTGGCTGGCTCTTGAGCAGGTCGATCATGCACCCAGGATGCGCGAGTCGAGGGGTCATCGCTGGCCCAACCGGCGGGTTGGGCGGCGATGGTGGCTGTTCGCTCGGCGATCACGGAGACCTGCGTGGCCAGGGCGTCTACCTTGGTAGCAGCTGCCTCCAGCTTCACGATGCCCTGGCCAACTTTGCCTTCCACCTCCGATCAAGTTAGATCAGCGTACCGCCATTCCATGTATGCTGGTGTTCAACGCATGACATGTACGTACACACAGGGGGTTGTGGGTGACCCCTGCCGGCATGGGTATGCCGGCCTAAAACCCCTCAGGCTCGTCTGGACAGAAAAATGGTTGGATTTGTGCCAGATAAAACGGGCAGTGAGGCGGCAATTTTAGTTTGCCATGATGCCATTTTTTAGATGCTCTTATGTGTGGTGAAAATGTCAAGACGGCATTTCTGGAATGCGGTTTTGTTGTGTCAGGAATCACAACAAACCTTTACCGCGTGTTCTGACATTGAAGCGTGTGTCAAGCGTGTGTTGCTTTGGTGACTCGTGTGGGCTTGACTACATGTGTGGGAAAGAGACACCGGCAGCGTGTAGTCTCTCTGATGTACGTACTTCATGCCGAGCCTTCGTTTGTCCTCATGTGCATCTTGAGGCAAGGCTTGTCAGTGACATCCGTTGCCTTGTGCAGGGTGAGTTCGTCCTCAGTCGTGGGCAACATAATTGCGGATGTGATTGTACAAGGTCGACTACCAATATAGTTAATTTAAAAAGTGCAATTCAAGTTGCAGCTGTGAACCATCTGATTGATCCATGAGACAAGTCACGAGGCTATCAATTTCTAGAGCAGAGGGATACATCTCAGTAGGCGTCCTTAGATGGTCAGTTGATTCGTGGCCAATCAACGGGGGTCTATAGAGCGACGCATGGTAAGCGTCTGCTCATACTTAATTGATATATACGGCAGTGACCTACGTCTCCCAAAGCTGTGGCAGCTGCATGGGACCAGGCCAGGCATTTCAGCTTTATAGCTCACGCGGGGTTCCCAAAAGCTGAATAGCCAGGACATATAGTGATGCATGTCTGGGCCTGGAGGCGAGGGCGGTGGGGTTGGAGATTAGTGTCAAAACTGAGGCGATGGTGATTGGGGCCTCCAGTCCACCGCCGCTGCCACGCCTGCTCGACGGGACGACGGTCCCGTTCCGCGACCGCTTCAAACTGTTAGGGAGCTGGCTTCCTGACACAGCCGACGATGTGGACACCCGCATTGGCCTGGCCTGGGCTAGGCTCCGTTCGCTCAACACCTACTGGCGCTCCAAGGGCCTGGGCGAACACCGCAAGCGCATGCTCTTCAAGGTCCTCGTCCTCACGGTGCTCACGTATGGCGCCGAGGCGTGGACACTCACCCCCACACTGGCATCTAGGCTAGACGGCACAGTTTACAGGATGCTCCGACAGGTCCTGAACGTAGGGTTTTCCAAGCGCCCGTCATCAGAGTCTTTGTATCAGGGCATGCCTCGTATTTCGGACGAGATTAGACAGCGTAGGATAGCATTTGTAGGACACCTTGCTCGCACCAGCCAGGTCGACACCGCCCTTGGTCTGGCCGGCCCCCAGCGGCTTGGCCAGCCAGGGTGGCACATTCTGACCTGGCCTGGCCCCAAGGGCATTGCCAAAAAGGTAGGGAAACATGTCACGAACTACGTACAGATGTTGCTGGATGACCTACTGGTCCCAGCCCAGTTTGAATACCGCATCCACTCTCTCTCCCTTCTTTGGACCGCCATGCAGAACAAGATGCGGTGGAAGAGGTTTGTCAAGGCTCACACGCCCGACCCTGTGGGCAAACCACCTCCCCCCAAGCAGAGGAGGCGTTTTGATGAGTAGGGTAGTTAGGACTTTTCTAGACTAGCTAGATTAGAGTTAGGTTAGTTCGATTACGCGGCTCCTTCCACCCCACCCATCCATCAAGGAATATGTGCTACATGATCTCCCAACGGAGGCATGTTATAATTTAATTTTTTTTTTTAATAGTGATGCAGGAGATAGTTGCACGCAAACGCTACACTGGAGCTAGAGGCCTTTATATTCTCCCAAAACTCGGCGCCTCCAAATGAGCTCCAAGCCTATCTGTGGCCACTGCCGGGACCATGCACGGCGCAGCCTTACTGCATCCGCTATCGGCTTTTGCTATGTCGAAGTTTTATTGCACCCACAGTAGTTGCTAGACTCTCCTGGTGAGCAGTTAAATTGAACCTGTGGCCTGCCTTCCAAAGGTAACAAGAGAAGGAGGGTGTCTTGTGCCCCCTTCTCACTGTGCATCAAACAGGGATGAAAAGTACTTCCTCAAAAAGTTGGTACCCCGTGACTCTCCCAGCGGAGGCGCGTGAATGAATGGAATGGAATGGAATGTACACACAGAAGCTGAGTAGTTAAACTATCTTCAATGTGAATATAGAATAGTTGTCTCAATACATCAAAGATTACAACACCACTTCACACTACATACAGATCATCTGGGGGCAAGCTATCATTGCATTTCCTGCACTTCTTGCCTGTCCCCCCACCTCCAAAATGAAACCTGACCAAACTACATTTCCAGGCTCTCGGAATCGTCCAAAGTCAGTCGACACCAGGCTCCCAGTGGGACTTTTCTGGGTCGACGTCATGGGCAGACAATTCCTGCGATAGGCTGCAAACATGATCACCCCAATGACAGCCGCTTGCATCGGCCACCAAACGGCGTGGACCTTGTACATACAAGCTATCGCGCCGAGCCAGTCCAACAACCAAAAGGAGATCCTGACACGCCACCTGTTGCCATATTAACGACGGCTTCACGCATCCCCTTCCGCTCCATCACGGGACTGGACGGTCAGACACGGAAACCAACGGAAGGCGGACATGGAGGCGCCGATCGCCAGAACTCTCCTGACAGCACTTGCCCATGGTCCCAGGCGCACCGCGAGGGTCTATTGCGTTACGGCTCCCTCACGGCGGCCCGCGACCCAAACGCAAAGGGCAAGTGCTTTACCGGGCTCATCCGCCCACGGGCGCGCCTGCGAGTCCACAAACAGACAAAATGGGAAAATCCATCGCACGGGCGCATCACAGGCTGAGCTCGCATGGAGGAGCGGGCATGAGGGCACGGCGAGCACGAGTACTGGAGGACATATATACATAAAGAGAGAGCCTGATACGGGTGAACGGGCATCACGATATTGGGTCACCCTCGCGCAGCTGTATATTTCTTGTTACTTCTCTTACTTTCTTGTTATTTTTCTTAGCTTGTTGTTGTGGCTTGGCATTTCTTGTTGCTATTCACTTGTGGCTTCTCGTTACGCATCTTCCCTGTCAGCCACAGCACCGGCCATATATTGGAACTACCCGTGTCGGAATTTGCCGCCGCAGACACCATATCTGGCAAACCAGCAGCCACGCGCCCACACACAAGAAAACCATATACACAACAGCCTCGCCCTCACGGCGCTTCATAAGGCAAACCACTTCATGTGGATAAAATTCAGCTCTTCTACTCCTCATGACTGTCACGAAGACGCTGCACCATTACCCGCCAAATGGGTAAGTGAGGTTGCCCTGATGATCCTACCTCATTGCTACTTCACATGTAACTCACAGCCACCTGCTATGTGACCTACTACATAGATTCACTGACAATAACCAACTACGTATGCTAGTTCGGCGATATATATATGAAGCGTGAATAGGAACAACCCTAGCAAGCAAGAACAGCTAGCCAATAGACTACAACAGCCCTAGTATATATATGTCTACGACCCAGCGCCCCAACTAAGACAGACGCCATGCTGTACTTCGGTCACGTCTATGGACTAATATATAGAAAGGGAGGCCAACAGAAGCCCACATCCGAAGGACCTGAAACAGCCTGCCAGCCACCGCGACATGAAACAGCAAGCCAGCCACCGCGACATGAGACAGCAAGCCAGCCATCGCGACACGATGGACCACAGCGTGCCAGAAATGACACGGACATGACAGCAGCAAGTGATGGGTGTCAGCATACCACGCATGACACGGACATGACAGCACAGCCAGGCAAGAAGAAGAAGAAGAAGAAGAAGAAGAAGAAGAAGAAGAAGAAGAAGAAGAAGAAGAAGAAGAAGAAGAAGAAGAAGAAGAAGAAGAAGAAGAAGAAGAAGAAGAAGAAGAAGAAGAAGAAGAAGAAGAAGAGGAGGAGGAGGAGGAGGAGGAGGAGGAGGAGGAGGAGGAGGAGGAGGAGGAGGAGGAGGAGGAGGAGGAGGAGGAGGAGGAGGAGGAGGAGGGGGGAAAAAATCATGAGAAAAAAAAAGGCAAGGACCACGGGGGAAACCGACTAGGTTTTATTCAACCCCACGAACGACATGATGACAGGAACAGGAAAGGGAAATTGATAGGAACAGCAAAGGGAAATTGATAGGAACAGGAAAGGGCAATCGATAGGAATAGGGAAGGGAAATTGACAGGAATAGGGAAGGGAAATTCATAGGATAGGGAAGGGAAATTGAGAGGAAAGTATAAATGAGCAGCTGTAAACAGCAGCAAAAACTAGCAGCTTTCCGTGGAAGCAGGTCGGCAAGCCTAGAAGAGCAGCAGCGTCCCAGGAAGAGAGAGCGCCACGCCAACAACAGCTTCACCGGTAACAGATGCAAGTGGGACAGGGACTCACAGTGGTCGATCCCGCCCATGCGCCTCACTCCCACCACGCGCGGGCGAGTGCCGCCACTGCCACCGCCCCCACCGGACCCTCCCCCAGGCCCTCCGCCCCCACCACCTCCGCCGCCAGGGCGCCCGGATACCGGGTCTCGCTTCTTCTTCGCGTACAAGTCCGTCGCCGAGGGCTGGGTGTAAGACGATTCAGACAAGATGAGAACATAAACAGATCAGACGAATTTGAAGGGACACCTGCTACAATAAAAATCTTGCGCTACATCACTGGAAGAATGCCTTTTCGTTCGATAGAAACATCGACGTGAAGCGAGACAATACATACAACGCTTACCGAGACCATAGTAAAAAAGCTGCTCCAGAATGAACCGCACGGCGAGAAAGAGGGCACACGAGCATCGGCAAAACCAAATTTGACGTCAGACGCTAATAAAACTGCAAAAACTCATAAATCCCACCGAAGATGGCAAGAAAACATCACGCAGCCCGAAAACAGCAAGTAATTAAGGGACACGTACAAATTCGCGATCGCGTTAACTATAGCCCAGAAAGTTTCTGGGATAATAGACCAGCGCCATGGAGGTGTCTCCACGACGCGGCCCTCCGCGATATAAGGCATGGTTAGCTGTCTAAGGATCCATCTCTTTGGTTCACAGACAGCGACCTAGAGTCAGGCGCGCCATAGCCCGCTGTAGCCCCGGCTTCTTAGGGGCAAGATATAAACTTATAGCGAGAGGGCACGTGGAGGCAAGAAAATAGAGCCCACACCAGCCCACACCGTCCAGCGAGGCTCGCAAGTTGCGGCTTTGTCGCGTATATAATTATTGGCTGCGTAGCCACCTTGCGTACCTTGGATACTTAAGTTTATACGGATGTAGGAAACTGATGGAAACTTTACTTAGTATAAACTGCTATTGACCATCCATTTGGCGTTACCACTAACTTCAATATACGGTCGCGTCCAATCATTTATTACTGCATAGAGACTGCCTAGAGACGACTCCGAGTCCCATCTGTGCTACGCTCCACGAGCGTTTTGGTCATGATGCATCATGCCTGTGCACGCACCCTAGTGAAACCATTGAGCACAGGTTTCTTTATTGTAATCTCCCTGGGGTTTGGACGTGGCTCATTAACATCTGGGCCGCATGGACGGCATCGCCACCCACTCTCCCAATCAGCGTGCGTACCATCATTTTCGGTATTGCTGGCACACCAGGGACCGAGCTTTCAGTTTCCCAAGCAGAATGGATATGGCTACGCACTACTATGCTATACGCGATATGGACCATACGCAACGAGACCGTCTTTAAGGTCCGCGAGGAGTATACCCGCGGCGGCGTAGTCCGGCGCTTTATATACCTATGGAATGCGGCTATGCGCCGCTACTGGCTGTTAGCTCAGGAACAACACAGGGTGTGGGACCCAGGGCCCAATAACGACAAGCCCAGCCCGCTCCAGCTTTTTCATGATCTACTGGGCCGTAATCAGGTATTCACCAGTATGCCTCATGGCGACATTACTCAGGTCCAATGGCTTCCCTGGTCTAATAACGCGCCCTATTAGCCTTTCACCTGTCACCGCCACACGTGTGTGTGCCCACCTTCATTAGGATTCGCTGATACTCATTTCCCCTCTCACCTCTTTGGTCCATAATTGGCTAATAAAATATACCCATTTCCCCGAAAACTCCGAGTCCCATCTCCCCAAGTCCCAATTGGCAACTAGTAGTTCCCAACTCCGGACTCCCAACCCTCAACTCCGAACTCCGAAGTGCGAAGTCCGAACAATCCGAACAACTCAACTCAGGGGCCGCGGTGCTGCTCTGTTGAGGCCATATAGGGCGCTGACGCCCGGCACGGCATGGTGAGGAGTGCGGGGTGGCAGGAATATATTTTGGTTTGACTCAAGTCACGTGGGTGGTGGCCTGACCTGGTAAACAAGACTGGCTTTACACCTAAATAAATCTCTCTGAAAGAGATATGGACACCTTGACAATGGTTAGGACGTTGCAGGCATGAGCCATGGCATGGGAACCGTGAAGAACCGACGAGAAAGACCCCCCGTCTTTCATAAAATACTAGGTGGCTAGTTTGGCCGTCTCGTTTCTTGCTTCAGAAATGGCTGGTGCCAAAAAAGGGTGTGACGTCGAGGCATTGAGGAAATGCCTAGAGGAGAATAATAACGACGCAAGCAAATGTCAGCAACATGTCGAGGCTTTCAAAGAAGCATGTAGCAAACCACCCCAGCATGCAACTGTTACCGCACCCACGACGCTCCCTGAAAGGCATGGCGCTGCGTCTCGTGGCAACCCATAGACATTCCATCAGACCGCGCTTGGGCATGAATGAGCACCACAACATGGGATCTGGAACATGCCTGCTAACCAAGGCCGATGAGGAAACGAGTGGTGGCCGGAACGTTGTGCGTCCTCGTAGCGCTGGTCGCAATTGCGTCCGTGCTGCGAGGGGAGATCCACGCAGACTCTCACTTCGAATATGAACGCGGCCGGCACCTGCCAGACGAGCATCGCTACTCCAACGTCGTCGTTGGCTCTTCGCATCACACAATCCACGCAGCCACAAGCTATGCAGCTAGCGGGGGTGGCCCTCCGGGACAGCAAACATCTGCCGTCGGGGAAGCAGACGCGGGCGGAAGCAGCGACAGCGCGCTTCCACGTGGCGGACAGCAGCCTCTGTTAGCAACCAGCAGCGCTGCGAGCCTAGGCGTCACGCAGACAGGGCCCGTGGGCATCACCTCGCCGCCTTCAGCAAAGCATCCACGCAGCACTGGGACAGAGCAAGCCCCGGGCAGCTCTATTTTTGGACATGGTGAGGAGGAGCAGCCGCGGGACCGCCGTTCAGACCTGGACAGAACATCTGGCGAGCTGCCTGGCTCAGTCGTTCTCCCCGTCAGATCCGGCGCGGCGGATGTGCGCTCGCCAAGTGCCGTGCTGCCGCGTTTGGTGGCAGACGGCAGCAGTATCACCGGAACCAGTGGTGCAGCTCCCCCCCAGGGAACACCAACGCCTGGTGTAACAACTGTTGGCCCCCTGGTGTCAACGGGTATTATGTCTGCTGCCCCAGTTGCAGCAATGGATATTGCAGGCACTGCATCTCCTGTAGGGTCCCATGCCACTGGCTCGGCACCCCTTGTTGTGGTGACGGATGCAGCCGCTACTTCTAGTTCTCTGGATCCCCTCCCCGCCACCTCCTCCCCTTTCCCCCCTGGCCGCACGGGGAGTGGGAGCAGCCGGTACAGGCCCGCTGCTGGCGAAGGTCTGCGCCCGAGCCAGGTGGCGGGTACCAGCAGCAGCAGCAGCAGCAGCAGCAGCAGCAGCAACAACAACAACAAAAGCAATGACAGTGGCGGCAGCAGCAACAGCAGCAGCATTAACAACAATGACAGCAGCAGCCGCAGTAGCCGCAGCAGCATCCCCGTATCTTCTTCCACCCCTGACGTGGGGAGCCGGGAGGGCAACAACCTGGACAATGCCCAGAAGGGGGGTGTCCCTGACCAGGCCCAGCCAGCAAATATCCATCGGCTGGCGACTCCTGACCCAGTCTCGCGAATGGCTGCGACAACGGCCTCTGACGGCAACCCAGCGGCTGGTTCAGGCCTCATTCCTGTTGACACCCAGCCAGAGGCGGGCAGCAGTACAGGATCGGGGGCAGTAGCGGCTGGCAGCGCTATGGTGCCCACCGGGGGTGTTACCATTGAGGATGCAGCTGGGGATGCGGATGTCAGCATAGGGGAACCAGCTGGCGGGGACGCCAGCAGCGGGGAACCAGCTGGCGGGGACGCCAGCAGCGGGGAATCGGCTGGCGGGGACGCCAGCAGCGGGGAATCGGCTGGCGAGGCGTTATTGGAGGATGGCCAGGGATCAGGGGCATCCCTTGCTACCCCCCTGGGCAGCTTGTCAGGGGCGGATGCAAGCCATAGCGATGGAATGGTGGGTTCGTTGGCGGTGGCTGGGGTTAGTGAGAGGGCGGCGGCGGGGAGTGAGGGGGCCACGGGCGATGCTGCTGCTGCTGATGATGATGATGATGAGTGGAGTGGTCAGAAAATGGGGAAGGACGAGGGAGGGGAGGGAAACCTGATCGGTCACACTCCATTGCGCGCTGTCCAAGGCGGGGACGGAGATGGGGAGGGTTCTGATCCATCAGACAGGATGTTGACGGATGACGGCACGGAGGTTGAAGGAGAAGCGAGAGAGGAGGATGAGGGAGGGGTTGCGGAGGGGGACATCAGGGCTTCAAAGATCAAGGAGTTGGATGACGAGGCGGTAGAGGGAGGGATAATCGAGGATGTCGGGATGGGTGGCGGCGGGAAGGGTGAGGATGAGGAGGGGATTGCAACGCCAAACATGGGCGATGGGGTGGCCAGCAGCAGGGCGGGCGGAGAGGGGACCACAACGGAGGACAAGGACAAGGGTGTGTCGGAAGAAGGCCAGGGAGGGACTCTCGAAGAGGTTCCCAAATCTGGCGTTCCGGGGCACCTGGCATCTGAGAACGCAGCATCGGAGGATCCGAGCGCGTTGCTGGATAAGGCAACGATGGACTCATCAACGCCGCCAACTCTATCACCTCTTGCGGAAAGCGTGCCGCGGTTTACGGCTGTATCCTCGGCTGCCACGAATAGACCTCCCCCTGAAGCCCTGAGTCCGTCCCCCTCTGCAGACACCCTGGGTCTTTCCCAGACGTCGCCCGATCCATCGAGCGACCAGTCATCCGTTCCTTTGGATGGGGTAACACGCAGGGATGCTTCGGGGCTCTCCAATGGATCCGCCCTTTCGGATGGGCCAGACACTTCTAATGGGGCAAAAACTTTGGATGGGCCGCGCCCTGTGGATTGGTCAGCTCCATCGGGCGGGTCGGCCTTTTTGGCTTCCTCAATTTTGGCCCCATCAAAGTTGGCCTCTTCAAATGTGGCTCCGTCAAACGGGTCTATTGAAGGCCCCATCCAATCGGTCCCAGCCACGCCGCCATCACAGGCCGCGGCGACGCTGACATTAACAAGCCCGCTGACAGGTGGCGATACTACTGGCGACGACCATGTCTCAGAGCCTGTAGAGGACCTGGTGACACCGCCAGTACCCCCGTTGCTGCCGTCACCACCGCCATCGCCCTCACCGCCACCATCGCCGCCGCCACCGAGGGGCTACATGCATTGGCTTGTGCGGTCCCCTCCCCCGGCGCCCCACGGGCAGCACAAGGGGGGCAAGCGCCACGCGGGCGGACGCCATGGGAAGGGGAAACACAAGGCCAAGGGGGGCGTCCCAGCGGCTGCTTCGTCGTCTTCTTCCGCCGAGGCGGTCCAATCAGCCGCCATCGCAGCACTCAAGGCGTCGCCGTCGATGACATCATCGTCACTGGTGGTATCAGCGACGTCGCTGATGTCATCATCGTCTGGTGCCATATCAGCGGGTCCGCAGGTGACCGTCAGCAGTCAAGCGGCAGGGGCGGCAGGGGCAGAACTGAACGCTGCGGCGGTGGAGTCAGCGGCACAGGCGGCAGTGGAGGTCCACCTGCCTCCCCATTCGCCGATGGTCATCTCCAGGGGGTCCCTGGAGCAGCCACCCTGGGATGGGGAGGTACTGGCGACTAGGGTGCAAGAGGAGGGCGAGGGGCAGCCAGGGGGGGCTTCTGGCTCGAAAGGTGGTGGAGCAGCTAAGGGGGCTGTGGTGGCGGGTAGGAAAGACAGAGAGAATGCTGTTGATCCTGATAGGGGATTGGAGGAAGGTGGTGTGGTTGGGGGGGAGGGTGCTGTTGGGGGCGAGGGAGAGGATGATGGTGGGGGGGTAGGAGACGGGTGGACTTGGAGGATGCGGAGGATGCGGGGACTGATGACGCTGATCATAATGATGATGGTGGTGGTGACTCTTACCGTAATGGTGACGGTGGTGGTGACGGTGGTGGTGACAATGATTCTGTTGGCGACGCGAGCGATGATGGGGACGTTGATGGTGACGGTGGTGGTGACGGTGGTGGTGACAATGATTCTGTTGGCGACGCGAGCGATGATGGGGACGTTGATGGTGACGGTGATGGTGACGGTGGTGGTGACAATGATTCTGTTGGCGACGCGAGCGATGATGGGGACGTTGATGGTGACGGTGATGGTGACGGTGGTGGTGACGATGATTCTGTTGGCGACACGAGCGATGATGGGGACGTTGATGGTGACAGTGGTCATCGTGGTCGGGATGCGGGTGAGGATGCGGGTGACAAGGATGGTGGCGACAGTGCTGGCGATGACAAAGAGGAGGACAAGGGGGAGATGGGTGACGATGGCGGTGATGATGATAGTCAAGGGGGCAGTGAGGGAGGCGATTCTGGCATCGCTGATGGCGCAGGTGATGCTGAAGGCGCAGACGGCGCCGGCGGCGCTGATGTCAGTGAAAACGAAGGCGCTGATGTCAGCGACAGCGAAGGCGGCGCCGCAGGCGAAGATGATGCAGGTGGCAACGAGTCTGTGTCCGTGCCCCTCCCCTCCACTGCCTCCTCTCGGGAGGCCGATGCTGCAGGCTCAGAACTGGAGGCCGATGGGGTCGGGGTGGGCGAGGGGAATGGGGGTGATGTGGGGAAGGCAAAGGGTGGGTTGGTCCCCCAATCCCAGGGGCATGCCTTCCCACCCGGCGACAGCAAGGGTGCCCCTGGCACTAGGGCGGACAGCCTTGCGTCGCTCGTGCGTGGTCTGCATGACGAGTCGGAGGCACAAGAGCCTTGGACGTCGAAGCAAGACGTGAATGATGGGTCGCCCCAAGAGAAGCCGTTGGCGCAACAGGTGTCCCCGCATGGTGACCCGGTTGGCAAGTCATCCCCGCATAGTTACCCGGTTGGCAAGTCATCGCCGCTTAGTGACCCGGTTGACAAGTCATCCCCGCATAGTGACCTGGTCGGCAAGTCATCCCCGCATAGTGACCCGCTTGGCAAGTCATCCCCGCATAGTGACCCGGTTGACAAGTCATCCCCGCATAGTGACCCGGTTGACAAGTCATCCCCGCATAGTGACCCGGTTGACAAGTCGTCATCATCGAAACACACTGTGCTGACGATCCAACCAGGAGGGCAAGCAGCTAATGATGGCGAGGGGGAAGAGGCGGGGGCGGTCCGTATCAAGGTCACCCAGGAGGAGGAGGGGGACGATGGTGTCCAGGGAGCCTTGTCGAAGAAGGCGCGCAAGGCGGTGTACGGCAAGGCCGTGGCGTCATCGGTGGTGCCGGTAGGTGTTCAGTTGTCCCCGATTGCTTCCATTCCTTGGGTTTGAGGGGAATGAGTAGGTTTCGCCTAGGTCCAGCGCTGGCAATGCAGGGGGAGAAGTGGAAATGGTGCTTGGCGTTGTAAAAGGGATGCGGTGTTCAAGACTTTTGCCGATTGCTAGGGAAATTGTTTGAAATGCTTGGTTTTCTCAAAGACGAGATGTTTGAAACGATAGGCCTTTTTAAGGCTGGGTGATTGCGAGGTTAGGTATGCGCAAGGGTATGTGTTGGCAAGTTGTTTTTCATGGCACGGTGTTGCCGCAAGCTAGAGGCACGGTATCGTCAAAGGTTTAATAGCATCAAAGAGTACAATCACAGATTAGGAGTTCGCTAGGCTTGTGTCTGCATGGCTAACTGCTATTTAGCGGTATAGGTATAGCGCAGGCGTGGCTGTGACACTGTGTGGATCTCTTGGGTGCTTCTTCTAAGATATCGCTGGGTGTTCCTTCTAGGCTATTAGGGTGCTGCCTTCCAAAGCGGTCATTGACGACTTAGCAGGCCAGCCGTATGCATAAGTTTACATTGCCAATAGTTCAAAATCAGGGAATGCATCGCCAGTCAGCATCAATGTTTTGGTGGGAGTGGATGCAAATTTTGCCATGGGAGCTGTAATTCTATGCATGGAAAGATCTGGATGTGTAAAGAGATGGACATCATTTTCTCACGCATGCTCAGTGGCTCTGATCCGTTCCATCCTGCTTCCACCTCCCAGGGTGCCAGGTCCTCCAACCGGGCAAGGCATTGGGTGCGCCGAATCGCAAAGAAGGGCGTGGGCTTGCCGGACGGTATGCTGTAAAACATTCCCTTTTCTCTCTGGGGGTGTCTCACTTGCTGGATGGTATGCCCACCTGTTTCTTATGGCGTGGCATTCCTAATGGCCACATCATCAGATCCTTGATGTCACACCCAGGGTTGACACAGCGCACCGGCAGGGTCCACCTTTTTCTGCATGTCATGGTGTGGCTTTCACCGCCACCACCACCAGCACCACCACCAGCACCACCACCACCACCACCGCCGCCGCCACCACCACCACCACCACCACCACCACCACCACCACCATCGCCGCCGCCGCCACCACCACCACCACCACCACCACCACCACCACCACCACCACCACCACCACCACCACCACCATCGCCGCCGCCGCCGCCGCCACCGCCGCCACCGCCACCACCACCACCACCACCACCACCACCACCACCACCACCACCACCACCACCACCACCACCACCACCACCACCACCACCACCACCACCACCACCACCACCACCACCACCACCACCACCACCACCATCGCCGCCGCCGCCACCGCCGCCGCCACCGGTGTGTCATGGTGCGGCTTGTCCCCCCCCATTGCGTGTGTTGGTGGCGCGAGTTCTCCCTTCACGTCACTGCCCCCCCCCCCCCCCCTCACTGCCCCCCCCCTCCCCCCTCACAGTCCCCCCCTTACTGCCCCCCCCCGCCCCCATCGTCCCCCCCCAATCCCCCTGCAGACATGTTCCCAACCAACGACACGGGAGGGGGCACATTCGGTACGCCTGCGGACGACAGAAGCGGCGGCGAGTCCATCTGTTCCGACGGCCGCTGCCGCCCCCACGGCTTCTGTCGGGCGGGAACGGGAACGTGCGTGTGCGCCGCCGCGTACAAGGGGGAACTCTGCGACCAGACGGTAGGCAAAACGCCACTTTTTAAGGGGGGTTTACAGTTTAGAGTCTGGAGTTTGTTTACGGTGTAGGGTTGAGGGTCAGGGTTTACAGTCTGGGATTTCCTGATAAGGGTTTACAACGGACATGGAGAACAGTGGGCAGTGGCTCATCGGACAAAAACTTTTCCGCCGCCGCCGCGTACAAGTGTTTTTGTCGGCACCGCCGCGTTGAAGTGGGGCCTTCCGCTACTCGAGGGTAGCCAGACGCCATCGTATTGTGGGAACAGGCCGTGTGTACGTTGGATACTGCTTTCGTCGGCGCCGCCGAATAGTGCGACCGGAGAGACGGCCATACTTGTCATGTTGGCCGTCAGACGCCTTATGCGTCATGTTGGCATTCAAACGCCACATTTGTCATGGCTGGAGTACGCGGTTGTTATCATACATAGATGGTGGACCATAGACGGTTATCAAACGTAGGCGGCGGTGGTGCATGGGACACACCGCATCATGTTGCCCTGCGAATGTTTCACTCGCATGTTTTTTTCCGTTCTGACATCCGTGCAGGGCTGTCCCTTACCACTCTGCATGTTCCGTAATCCATCCCATCCTTGGCTTCACCTTATTCTCCTCTTCACCTTTTTCTTCCCTTGACCCTCCCACCCACCCACCCACCCACCCACCCACCCACCCACCCACCCATTCTGGCATATGTGCTGATGTTCTTCCACTCATGCTACTGTCATGATGTGCGTCCCATCTTTGTCATATCATCTCATCGCGCGCCCTATCTATCCCCCTCTTCTCCCCCTCTACTGCCCCCTATCTATCCCCCTCTTCTCCCCCTCTATTGCCCCCTATCTATCCCCCTCTTCTCCCCCTCTATTGCCCCCTATCTATCCCCCTCTTCTCCCCCTCTATTGCCCCCTATCTATCCCCCTCTTCTCCCCCTCTATTGCCCCCTATCTATCCCCCTCTTCTCCCCCTCTATGGCCCCCTATCTATCCCCCTCTTCTCCCCCTCTATTGCCCCCTATCTATCCCCCTCTTCTCCCCCTCTATTGCCCCTCCCTTCTTCTCCTTCCCCCGTGCTGTCGTTTCTGGCACTCGCGCAGAAGGACTTTCCCCCCGGCACGCTCCCCGAGTTCCACGGACACTTCCTCATGAACCGCGCCCACCTGGCACAGATCAAGTCCTCCACCGGAAACATCAAGTACACGTCCAACCCAAAGGTACCGGCCCCCACTGGGCCTGATATGAGAAACCTTATTACCAACACCCGCATTTCTGTTATTCACAGCAAACATCCAGTACACGTCCAACCCAAAGGTACCGTCCAAAGCTACCGTCCAATGCTGTGCCTGATCTAGGCAACCTTATTACCTATGGCAACCTGCCTCATACCCCATTCGACTGCTTATTAACCCCCCATGCTCCTAATGCCTGCGCCTTGCAGAAGAACGGCGTCACCCCGTTCTAGTTACTGGCAAGCTGTTCCCTTGTGTGTGGTTCTGCACCTGTTAACCGGCAAACTGCTGAATCTTCCCCTTTCATTCTGGCTTTCTGAGTTGTCCACTTTCCATGGATTTAGCCCAATAGACCTCAAGTTTTGCCTTCCTGTTGGGTAGCGGAAGTCTTACGTGCGGATTGCGCCAAACTGTGAATACCCCCATGCCCCTGGTACCCATGCCTTGCTGTCTCTTGCAGAAGAGTGGCGGCACACACACAATCAACATCCCCATCTCCGACGCGCTGCTACACTCGGCCCCCGTGCATGACCCTCTCCAAGGTATGCACCCTGAGGGATGGACAGGGTGTGAAGCCTGAGGGCATGGACAGGGTGTGAAGCCTGAGGGCATGGACAGGGTTTGAAGTCTGAGGGCATGGACAGGGTGTGAACCCTGAGGGCATGGACAGGGTGTGAAGCCTGAGGGCATGGACAGGGTGTGAAGCGTGAGGGCATTGTGTCCCGCTGGAATAGCAAGGTGGAGCTGTGGGCACTTGTTCTGTTGCAAAGTTGTGGGAATTTTTACTTTTTGCTGCTCGGGTCGCAAGCAAATGCTGCAAGCAGCAGTAGGGACCTTTTCTGTGGTTGTTGGATCAATCGTGTACCTTGTGATAGCAGTATCTGTGGTTGTTGGATCAATCGTGTATCTTGTGATAGCAGTATTAGGAGGGTCGCAGCATGGGTGCCAGGTATGAGCCGAGGGGACGCTGTGTCGCTTATTCGTGGATTGCAATGAATGGCACGAGCCATGATGGAAACGTTTTGTACCCAACAGCATGACAGACTTGGGGGGTGCGAGTCATGGGGGAGCTTGTGCTTGTGGTTGCTCACGGCGCAAGGCACCAACCCTGGGGAGGCCTTCTGCTTCCCTCCCAGTTTGCTCTTTCTGCTTCCCTCCCATCGTTTGACCATGGCATCATCTACTATGAACAACACTTGCACAATCCAAAAGTTGCCTTGCAAAGCCATGGAAAGCAGCAGAAAACAGAGTGCGATGGCTGGTTGTTGTGGGCACGGGCCCATGCATGTCGTAGGTACATGGCCATCTACGCGCCTGCCATCTGGTGGTTGCTACAAACAGGGCTGCTTTCATGCCACCTTTTTTTATGATGCCGCGACCTCACCACTGGTGTACCTTGTAGGTCGGCGATGCTGCACGCTTGCGACCGGTGTGCTGTGTATGTGCAGCGCGTGCGTGGACAATTTGTGTGTATGCGACTTGCGTTTTAATTTTTTAATTAATTTTTAATTTTACCTTGTACTGACATGCGCGCGGACACTTGCGGGGAATGGGCCACTCATTAGCATCTTGACCGCATGCATGTAGCCTCATGGATGATGCAGACAGCTTGCCATCCACATGCCTGCTATGGAACTCTCCCTGTCTTGATGTTATACGATGGCTCCCTGTGTGCCCTCCACGCTGATGACACTGCATCCGCCATGCCTGTGTGCCTGCTATGCCGCAGATGCAGCAACCTCGCTGTCCGCGTGCCTGTACGGCACATGTGCAGTCGTTGGCACTCAGCTCCATAACATTTCTAAGTCCTTGCCGTTTATGCATCTACTACATGCACCTACACAGAGAACCTGTACGATACGTGCGCAGTCGTTGGCAACAGCGGCATCCTGACCAAGTTTGCGTTGGGTCGGGAAATCGACGCGCATGACCTGGTCATCCGCTTCAACGTGGCGCCCACGGACGAGAGCGTGGAGAAGTTTGTGGGCAAGCGCACGCACCTTCGGCTGCTGAACACCTTCCACGCGGGTTTCCGGGAGCATAATGAGGTGGGTGGGTGGGTGGGGGGGGGGGGGGCGGCTTGACACAAACCACGCGGGGTTTAGGGAGCATAACAAGGTGCTCGTGGGTGGGGGGTGGGGTGGGGGTGGGGGGGGGGGTGGGGGGTGGGGTGGGGGGGTGGGGTGGGCGGGTGGGCGGGGGTGGGGGTGGGGGTTGGGGCGGGCGGGCGGGCGGGCGGGTGGGCGGGCGGGCGGGCGGGTGGGTGGGTCGGTGGGTGGGTTGGTGGGGGTTGGGGGGGTTGGGGGGGGGGGCTGGTGGGGGGGTATCTACTTGTGAGGCTGGAGAAACATTGTCTGGTACCTTGCGTGAAGTTGCGTATCAGATGTTTTACAAGCATGACATGGAAAAGGAGAAAGGGGGGTGGGGGGTGGGGAGGCAGCCTGCAAGTGGCGTTGGGATGGACGCACCGCGAGTTGGGGGTGTGTCGACGTTATTGAAATGTTATAGTAATCCATGGATGTGCAGAGAGGTCGGAGCAACATGAGTGGGGTGGGTATAGATGTTATGGTAATGTTATAGACTATAGTAATGGTATAGACTATAGTAATGGTATAGCAATCCATGGATATGCAGAGATCTGGGTGTGACATGAGTTGGAAGGCGGCCGACGCGTCGTGTGATGGATGTGGATGAGCTGACCATGAGGTTGTTGGGGATGGCTGGACGATCGTGTAGGTGGCTTGGATGCAGTCTGCATCTGGATGGTCCGTCATATGAGTGGGCTTGCATGCACTATGAATGGGGGGCTGTGGGTGGGGTACCGTCAGCTCACCAGATGGTGACCAACGGCTAGCTACTGCCCTGCGCTGAGGCAGTACTCGACTACGATAATTTTAAGCGCTTTAATTGGGGGATGTTTGAGACGTGTTGTGCAAATTTTATAGCAGCACATCACGTCATCGCTTTTTTTGTTCTTGTTTCCGTTTGTCGTTGTTGGCATCCTGAACTTGCATGCCTCTCTATGTTCATACCACCCCCTTCTCGCGACATGATACATTACCGACCCCCCCTCACAACATGACGTCCGCCAGATCGGCATCCAGCAGCTTCAGTCGGTCACGGGAGCAGACCTCTACGTGAAGATAAAGCTGCTCTTCCCCAAGATCAAGGTGGATGAAGCTATAAGAATAGTGGAGGTTGCAACTAGGGGCCTTATTATCATCGTTATTTATCTACTTTCTTGTTGAAACCAACACCTCTGCGTGAAGATCAAGCTGCTCTTCCCCAGGATCAAGGTGTATCTAGCTATAAGAACAGAGGAGGTTGCAACTAGGGGCCTTACTTCTTATTGGAAACCAAGATCTCTGCGTCAAGCTGCTGTTTCCAAACATCAAGGTGATCAACAGACCAGGGGAATTCGTAACATTGGATGCATGGAATTCAATGACTGAAGCTTTACTTGCATCCCACAACGACTGACCTACGGCTTCGCAAGGCAACCCCTTATGTTTTGGGGGACCCTGAAAGGGGGTTGGCTTACGATAATGTTGGCTAGCGTTGTTGTAACTAGGATGCTGACCCTCTGCTCACGTTGCTTTGCGTGTGTAACGCCACCCCCAGTCGCACTATGCACTCCACCCCTCTGTGTGCGTACCTCTCCGTACCAGGGCTGTATTGGTCTGTGCTCCCATGGCCTGTTTCCATCTTGCTGCGTGTGTATCTGCCACCCCAACATCACGATGCCTTCGACCCTTCTGCATGTGTGCTGGCATAGGCTGACATGGTCTGTTTACCAACTTGCTGCCTGTGGGTTGAACAACCCCCAACATCACGATGCCTTCAATCCCTCTGCAGGTGCACTGGCATACACTGACACTGCGTGTTCGCCAACTTGCTGCCTGTGGGTTGAACAACCCCCAACATCACGATGCCTTCAATCCCTCTGCAGGTGTGCTGGCATACACTGACACTGCGTGTTCGCCAACTTGCTGCCTGTGGGTTGAACACCCCCCAACAGCATTATGCGTTCGACCCGGACTTCTCCATGTTTGTCTCCAAGAACATCCACACGCTGCCAACGGGGGGGTTCTTCGCGGTCATGCTGGCGTTGCAGGTGTTGTGTATGGCTTGATGCAGTGACCAAGCTGTGCTTTATGCAAGCCAGCCACAGCCACGCCGTGCTACTAGGCTTGCCCACCATATATTTCCCGGTAGCATCCGCTATGTTAGCATTACTATTGCACTCCATATATTTCCCGGTAGTTTCCGCTATGTCAGTATCTGAGGAACGAACACAGCACCTGCAGAGCATACTGAGCGTATCGAAAGTTTAAGTATCCGAAAAGCAGATTTCGCGAATGCCGGGTCATTTGGGGGCCATGACCTGAAGCTGGACGGCGTGAATGCATGTGATCACTTTTCAATGCCTGACATAAAGATGTCTTGGATGTAATTAGCACGTTGACTGCGTCCCGTGGGTAACCAATAAATGGATGGCCATATTCATGCGGTCATAGATAGATGGCCATAGTTCTACCCTTCTGTTTGTTGTGCTTATCTTGCACGTCCTCCTTTTGGAAATGGGTCTTAGACTCTATACATGGTACCTGGTATTCTATATGCTCTTAGTTTCTATACTGCCTGGTATCTGGCAGTACATACTATCTGGTTTCTACATGGTACCTGGTATTCTATATGGCTCTTAGATGCTCTATATGGTATCTGCGCACGTAGACCCCCGTTTCCTTATTTCTGCCGTGGCCATCGTGCCTGCCCCGCACGCCTTGTCCCGAACCCCGCAGAAATGTGCCCTGCGACCTCTCCGGGTTGCTTACGTCCTTCTATAGCCGATTTCTTCTATGTTGCCTATCAAGATTCTGGTATCTCTGATGCCTTCTATGTCTGCTATAAAGATTCTTGTTTATCCCATGTCTTCTATCTCTTCTCCGGTAGAGTTTCTTAACTCCGTGCATGTGGACCCCCTTTCTCCTCTGCCTCTGTGTGGGCCGTCCCCGCAGAAATGCGCCCGCGTGGATCTCTATGGGTTCCACTTCCGCAAAGGCTGGGGCATCACGCACCACTACTTCAACGTGGAGAAGCCGCTGAAGGTGAGCCCTACAACGTGAAGAAATGCGTCACGATGAAGCCATGGGCATTTGCGGTTGCACAGGTGAGCCACTACTGGTAAGGTACATGTACAGGTAAGGTCACGTGCCAGGTGAGTCACCACTTCAACGTGGAGAAGCCCCTGAAGGTGGGCCTTTGGTTCCGCTTTGGTGATTAATTAATTAATTAATTAATTAATTAATTAATTAATTAATTAGGAACATTAATACTTTGGTGATGCGCGGATCAAATTAGATTCCATCACATCTTGTGCAGTTTTAGGGACCCTGCATGGAACGCAAACCATGGACGCTTAAGTTATCCGATGCTCATCTAGACCCTGTCAGCCCTGAGCCTTAACTTAGCTGGCAGCTTAAGATGTTAGATGGGAAAACGAGCTGTAGGAATTTGTGCAGCGTGTGCAATTCCGTGCTGTCTGTACTCTGCCTTTCCCTGCACGGACAACCTGTCTCTTCTTCTTGTGCTCTCCCCTTTGTCCCGATGTTTTGTTGAGAACTGTGCTGCATAAATATACGGTAAGCTGCACCAGCACCAATTTGGTTCCTTTCGCGACAACTTGCCTGGTTGTGGGGAGGAGTATGCCGGCAGCTCTCAGGCTTTTATACTTCCAGCTGTCCCTTCTTCCCTGGCCTGCTATCGGCAACTGCTGTATTGCTTGGTCTGTATTGGAGCTGAAGTAGTTCACTAGACTGTGTCCTTTATTGTGTCCATGGTATTCGTCCCTCTTCCCTCGGCTGCCAACTAACCTGGTATGTGTGCTGGTGATTGATATCGGAGCTCAGGGATGATGCGTTACTGTGTACATGATCGTCCCCCCTTTGTTGGACTGCTACTTACCCGGTTTGTTGAGTTCTCTGTTATCACCGTCGAAGTAAAATCATTCCCTAAAGTATCCATGATGGTTCCTGACCCGGTTGCCCATCCTTTCATTCGCCCCCCCCCCCCCCATTGCTCATTTTAACTTTCTCTTCCCCCTGCTCTCTCGATTGTTTCTCCCCACCCTGCCCATCCTTTCTTCGTGACGACTGCCAGGGCAAGCGCGCCATCCATGATTATGATGCCGAAGCAGAAGTGATGAAGAAGCTGGCGCAGGTGAGGGTTGCTGAAATGATACTAGTTCATACTCACGAGCACTCTAAAGCACGAGTGGTGAAGATGCTGGCACGGTTTGGAGGGTTATATATCGAACGATAGGCTATACTTACTATGATGCCCAAGCATCATGCGGAGGTGATGAGGAGCTGGCACGGGGGAGGGGCTGATACTAAAAGTCATCATAAAAGAACGAGGGTTCACATAGTATGAATAAGGAGATGCTTCGGCTATGAAGGAGCTGGCACGGGGGAGGGGCTGATACTAAAAGTCATCATAAAAGAACGAGGGTTCACATAGTATGAATAAGGAGATGCTTCGGCTATGAAGGAGCTGGCACGGGGGAGGATAATGATTGCGCATAAGAACTACAACACTGAGTAGAAGATTTGAAGAAGCTGGCACATGTGAGGGACTTGAAATGCGATAGGTATGGTAGCACATCGAGTAGGATTACGATTGCGAGAGGCTCTATTTTTGCCAAACGTTTTTTTTTTCGCTGTTATATTTTTGGGGCCTTGTCGCGTATCCTTCTTGTTGTACACACACACTCTCTCTCTCTCTCCCTGTCTCTCTCTCTCTCTCTCTCTCTCTCTCTCTCTCTCTCTCTCTCTCTCTCTCTCTCTCTCTCTCTCCCTCCCTCCCTCCCTCCCTCCCTCCCTCCCTCCCCTCTATCTATCTATCTATCTATCTATCTATCTATCTATCTATCTATCTATCTATCTATCTATCTATCTATCTATCTATCTATCTATCTATCTATCTATCTATCTATCTATCTATCTATCTATCTATCTATCTATCTATCTATCTATCTATCTATCTATCTGTCTCTCTTTTTCTCCCTCTCCACCCCACCACCCCACCCCACCCTCTCTCTCTCTCCCTCTCTCTCTCTCTCTCTCTCTCTCTCTCTCTCTCTCTCTCTCTCTCGCGCGCGCGCGCCCCCCCCCCCCCTTTCTCCCTCCTCCCCCCCCCCCCTCTCTCGCTCTCGCTCACTCGCTTACACACACACACACACATACTTGGTATTTGGCCCCAGATGCACCTGCTGCACTTTGCCGAACCGTGCGCGCTGGGCTGCGAGAAAGACTCGGGCCTGCGCTGCGACAACTGCCCCGTCGGCACGGTGTGCGAATGCAATAGCTATAACCCGCTGCCCGTCGCGCTGCCAGGTGGGCTATCCCGGCGCATCCATAAACGTGGCCTTGAGAAGAATACAAAGTTGAAGAAGCACAGAAAAACACAGACGTGCTGCTAGGTTGCTTGTCCCAGCCCGCATAGCTGTGTTTACAAGCACAAATGGGTGCTGCTAGGCTGCTTGTCCCAGCCCGCATAGCTGTGTTTACAAGCACAAATGGGTGCTGCTAGGTTGCTTGTCCCAACCCGCATTTCTGTGTTTACATGCACAAATGGGTGCTGCTAGGTTGCTTGTCCAAGCCCGCATTTCTGTGTTTACAAGCACAAATGGGTGCTGCTAGGTTGCTTGTCCCAGCCCGCATAGCTGTGTTTACAAACACGGACATCTTCAGGTTGGTTGCCCTGGTGCATATGGCCTTGGTTGTTTTGCGGGCACTTACACCGCCAGCTTCATTGTCCCTAGGGCGTTGGCCTTCTTCTGATGCGCGGACGTGCTACCAGGTTGCTTGATTCCAGCATATACCGCGTTGGTGAAAAATGCCACTGTGCAGATAGGCTTTCTTGGCCCCTGAATGCTTATCTTTAATTTCCCCAAATGCTGATCAGAGCTTTCAGGGCTTGTTTTGGTACCCTGTGAGAGGCTTTGCTTGGAGCAGCTGTTGGCATGGGTGATGAGCACTGTGTTCAAACATTTTCCTTCAGGGTTTCCAACAGTCAGACTATCATGACCTTCTCATTACATATTCCAACGGCAACAGGGACGAGGTCATTATATTTACATGGTCCCAACCGGCAGTCATACACTACTGGAATGTTTTGGCTGCTGAAAGTATTTGGACTTTTTTTTTGCTGACGCAACTCCCTTGGTTCTCTAACTTTAAGCTTCTACAGGTAGAGAAGTGTAAGCAGCTACTACTATCTATATCTATCTATCTATCTATCTATCTATCTATCTATCTATCTATCTATCTATCTATCTATCTATCTATCTATCTATCTATCTTTCTATCTATCTATATCAAAGAGACCACCAGCGCGAGCCAGAAATCTATCTATATATACTCTCCCTGTAAAATCATTTTTAATAGTTGGTCTGTGCCTGGTCACTTGTGCTGCCTAGCTTATCTTGGGGTCGTGTTAACATGCCTTAGCATGAATGTCATTTCCTGGGGCCCCATCCTTAGTATTGCTGGATGCCATGCTTTCGAGTCTACGTGTAAATTAATTAATTATGCTCCGGAGTCAGCCACTTGTGACACGTAAGGTGGAGGCACATACATACCTTGCTGAATGGCTTTGTTGACTTCAATGGTTTGATGTACTTGAAGGGTCTTTTATACTTACACTGTCTAATAGTTTTCTGGAATGTGTGGTGTTTGCATAAACCCCCCATCATGACCACGCAGGCTATTGCCGGGCGGACGGAGACGAGCACTGCTTTCACAAGTACGTGGTTTCGGCTTCCTTTTATGTTGTGGCTTGCAGTACAAGAACGCGTGGAAGATCTTTTGCTGTTGTACTGAAACGCTGATGGTGACTTAGTACTGTGACTGGTGAAAGGTGCCGTGCTTGGTTGTCAGTACTGTGACTGGTGAAAGGTGCCGTGCTTGGTTGTCAGTACTGTGACTGGTGAAAGGTGCTGTGCTTGGTTGTCAGTACTGTGACTGGTGCAAGGTGCTTGGTTGTCAGTACTGTGACTGGTGAAAGGTGCTGTGCTTGGTTGTCAGTACTGTGACTGGTGAAAGGTGCTGTGCTTGGCTGTCAGTACTGTGACTGGTGAAAGGTGCTGTGCTTGGTTGTCAGCAGCATGCAGGCATATGGGCGCTGGTTGTCTCATTGTTATGGTTGTCTCATTGGTGGGAATTGTTTTATTAATCTTGATGCTTTCCCCTTGCAGGTGTATCCAGGGACGGTCGGTTTGCCCTGGAGGAGCTCGGGGGGAGAATCTGCCCAGCTGTCTCAGGAAAGCAGTCCCAGCAGGCGCCAAATTGCTATGCACACTTCCTAGGAGCTTTTAGCGCGAGCTGTAGGCAACACTTTGCGAGGGGGATCTTAAAGTCTCTCAACTGCGTCGGTTGTCGACCCCTAATGCGCAACGAGGAGGGCGGGCGGCAGGGCACCCAAGCTTTTCTCACTGCCTGGGGGGGCAGGCCCTGCATGATGCTGACCTAGCATTCAGTTAATAATGAAATATTACTTCGATGCGAACATGTCTAGCTGTTCTTACCCATGCTGTCCGTTTCCATCCGATACACAGTCAGCCCCTTTTGTTTTTGCCATCCTCCCTCCATCACGTGGGCCGGGCCCAGCCAGGCTAGACGCCGCAAGGCCCGCACCTTAGAGCAGCTTGTAGAGGACATGGGGGGCCTAGTTAATTCATTAATTAATTAGACTCGTGCTCCCGTTGGGGAGTCACGGAGCATTAACCCCGATGGATGGATGGATGGATGGGTGCAAACAGTCCTACCGGTCTAATCTATCTACATCGGCTACATACTACATCTATCTAACAGCATTCTAACTACAACATCTATCTAGACAGCCGCACGCTGCCCTAGGGGAGCTGTCTGGCGTGCCTCCCACGGGATTGCACACGCGGGCGCTTCCCCACTGGGGGGGGCTCGTTGTCCTCTATGACCTGGGCCCACTTGGCCTTGTCCATCATCTTCTTCCAAAGCACAGAGAGGCCTAGGCCCCCCATGTCCTCTACTAGCTGTTCTTTGAAGGTGCGGGCCTTGCGGCGTCTAACATCACTGGGCCCGGCCCACGTCAGGAGGTGCCGGCCAGGCTGGGCTGGGCGCAGTCCTGCGGGGGGGCCACGTGAGGTGTCTACCTGGTTGGTGCGAGCTAGGTGCCCTACTAGCTGCAGGCGTCGCTGCTTAATGGTGCTGGTGATATAGGGCATGCCCTGGTACAGGTCCTCATTGCGGACATGAGCAGCATATCCTACTCTGAAAATGGAACGCAGCATGCTGGTGACCGCGCCGTCCAGCTTGCGGGCCAGGTCGGCGGTGAGGGTCCACGTCTCGGCCCCATACGTGAGAACAGGAAGGACGAGGACCTTGAACAGGTCCTGTTTCTCGATCTGGGGGGCCTAGGCCTCTCCATGATTTGGAAAAAGATGGTGGACAAGGCCAAGTGGGATCAGGTCATAGAGGACAACGACCCCCCTCCAGTGCAGAAGCCCGGGTGTTTGCACACGTGGGAAGCATGCTAGACAAGACCCCTAGGGTCGCGGGCACCATAGAATAGAGAAGGATTGTTTTGTAGATAGATAATAGACCGGTAGGATTGTGTGTACCCATCCATCCATCCATCGGGGTTAATGCTCCATGACTCCCCAACGGGAGCACGAGTTTGATTAATAAATTAATCCAATGCACAGTCAGCCCGGCCCCTCTGTTTTTGCCATCCTCCCTCCATGCACGTCTTCCTACAGACAGCCACGCAGCTTCCGCGGTCTTCGCGCCGTTAACTCTCAGACAGCTGCTCTAGTGCTCACGCGATGTCGGACTGCCAAGCGTCCAGGAATAGTTATCTCACGAAATGTCTATAAGGAAAGCTGTCAGACGCTATCAATAAGACAACCAGTGCGGGAATCAAACTGGAAGATCTGGGCCATGGAAGCTCAATATTCACTTTGGTTCGCAAAAGCCACGAGCCACGCGGTAGCCATGGCTGACGGCGGCGCTCGTAACTTTCACGTTTGGGCACCAAATTCAGCCGTGAATATCACAATCGCTTCGTCTTTCTAAGACGCACACGCTGATTATTTTCCTGAAACTAAAACGCAATATTATGGCGAGCAAACGCTCGACTACGCAACGCAGCATGGCGGCTGCGATGAGCCAAGAACATTCGCCTGCAGCTCCGGCTGTAGCTCCGCCCGGCCTACTACCAGGCAGCGGTGACACTACTCAAGCGTTAGTAGTGCACTCGGCTCCTGCAGCCTTATCCTCGGCATCGCCTGATCCCAAACGCAGTCGCCCAGCAGAATCGTGCCCAACAGATTCGCGCTTTCGACCCCGCCCTTCAAAGTCGACGATCACGACTGGACCAACATGTCCCCGAGCACTGCTCTGCACAGCATCTTATATGGGGACTACGCCTCGCTTTACATTAGCTGGCCCTCCATCTCCACAGCACTGACCGCCTCATCTTCCCAGACGGCATCGTGTAACCTCACTTATGTGACGGAGTGGACCCAACCCCGCCCCCGACTTCAGCACCTCATCCTCCCTTCTCATGCGCTTCGCTGATGGCGAGATCTGGGCTCCTTATATTTCCGCACTCACATTCCGCTCCATCCCTCGAGCAGCACGTGACTCCCCTTGCTGCAGATGTGGCAGCACAGGGCAGCACGCTGCCAGGCTGCTGAGCTCCCTCACCTTTCCACCACCGCCACCTCCACCTCCACCCTCCTCGCCTCCACCTCCACTGCCGCCTCCACCTCCACCGCCGACATAAGGCCCAGCTCCTCGACATTGACAGGCGCCTCCACGACAACGGGCATCGCCATCCATTCATTGATCGAGTGCCTGCAAAGCACCGCAGGCCTCACCGCCCAGGTGGTGAAGAATATTGCCGCCCGGCCAGCATCTGCTGGCCCCGCCGACGATGCTCCCCCCGCCCAGACCTGGGCGGACAATGCTGAAGCACCACACCACCTCCACCACCTCCACCATCGCGGCACAGCTCAAGCAACAAACACTCGACCTCCGCGAGGAGGCCGACCTCACCAAGCGCAGCCACAAATTTGCCATCGTCATGCACTTCGACCAGCCTACAGGTGAGGATTCCGAGTCTCTTGCCATAGCGTTTAAGCGCGACATTCTTACCCCCATGCATGCAACTCACTGGTCAGAGCTGCCAATGTCGGCTGTCCGCCTTCCCCGCACGCGGGGTAAGGCTGGCCCGGCTACCCTGCTTGTTACGTCCCTGCCCTTTTGGCCGGACGTAACAATGAAATAAATTACTAAGGCCGTTTAGTCTATTGGACTTGGGTTTTACGGACCGTGGCTATTGTGTGAATTGGACTAGTTATTTTGGTCCTAGGTTGTCCTTCTAGGGGCCGGTGCTGTGGCGCCGCGCCGGTTCTGAGTCTGTCAGTTGTTCTAGGCGTGGATCCTATAGTTGAGGGTCGATGTCGGCCCGGATCCTACGTGGAATGAGTGACTCGGATTGTTCTAGGGAAATTGGTGTGTATCTGCGCCGCACCCAACCTAGGTTAAATTGGTCCGAGGACGAGAGTCTCGTCCTCTTGGTTTAATGAATGATAAGTGCGAATACGCCTACACATTGAGCCCGGGGCAATTATCCATTTGTAATTGGTATTGCTAGCCAATATAAGTGTGTACTAATTAGCTTGGCATCAAGCCGTGATGCCAGATATCTCACGACTCACGTCGTGAAGCGCAACCTACTTTAGGCTATCTTGAATTATTCCTAATTCCGGCGAGAAGGGTCTTTCGCTACGTAGCTCAGGCTAGGTGTGTCTGGGCAGGGACGTAACACTGGTTATCGGAGGAAATGTGCTGGAAAGGTTAGCTAACTCTCGCGGAGAGGGTTAGTGAGCCAATTAGGATACCAAGACGAAGCTTGGCGTAGGTAGAGGTTCCGGAATTCAACGATTGCTGTCAGGCCGGCGGCCAGCCCGTAAAGGGATTCAACGACGACCTAGCAGCAAGCGGCCAGTCTGGGATACTCGGCGGGGCTAGCAATAGTCCTGTGGTGAGGTGCTGTCAACGATAGCGTTCAGCTCTCCTGTTTTCAACGACACCTAGTGGCGGCCAGGGCTTGCCTTCAACGACACCGGGTGGCGGCCAGTTCAGGAGGGATTAACGTCATTGAAGATGGTACGTCCCCTAGTTAGAATTCTTTCTTTACAAAGCTATGCCTGCTGAAGGCTAGCTGGCGAGCTTGCTCTCTATCCGGGAACGCGCGCGCAGGGGGTTTATGTTATATGTTGTGTCTCTATAGGTTGTAAATGTTGTTGGTGCCCATGGACGTCGCGGAGACGGACATTCGTTGTTGACCTGCAAGGGGTCGTGGGGGTGGATACCGTCTGGCTGTTGCCGACTGTGTTGACGGTGTTTACCTCCGTGTGTGCGTATAGCCCGTTCCTGCGGAAGGCTCGGGCGTGTGCTGTGTTATACTCCGTGCTCTCTCTCCTCGTTTGTTTAAGGTCACTGCATTAGAGGTAGCCTGGGTTTCCCCTTTCTCTCTTGCTTGCAAGCCGCTGCCAGACTATGATGTAACATGCCACGACGTAAAATAAACAAGGGTGGACAGTCTGGATTTCCTTACTACGCAGTAGCTCACGACGGGGATAAGGGTAGGCCTGCTATATTCTACAGCTGGAAGACTTGTGAGGAGCATATTAAAGATAAGATATTGTCCCAAGGCTCTAGTGCTAAGTGGAAAGGGTTTGATAACATTACAGAGGCAGATAGGTTTGTTAGGGAACACATGCCATTGCCTGAGGGGATGCACACCACACGTGAATGCTCCAAGCCACCCACACTCAGCAGTCAGGGGGAGGGGACAGCAGTTACAGTGACTTTCTCTCAGCTGACCATTGGCCCTAGCAAGCAGTAGAGGAGACCAGTACTAGGGAGTAGTATTAGGTTCTACAGTTATAGCTCTATAGCACGTGGTTGCTCTCTCTCTTTCTCTCTCTTCCTTCCTGGGGAGGTGTTGCCTGCAGTGTAAGGTACCGGTACGAGCACCATGCCCACACGGTCCCAAACAAGGAACGCCAGAGATACAGAGGAAGAGGCTAGAGAACGAGATCTAGAGAATACAGAGATAGAACCGGTAGACAACCACGAGCACGGTACAGAGGGTATAGAGGTACCACTGCACGTCCAAGCAGGGACAGATACAGGTGAGGTCATGGAGAGACCTGCGGAAGGCTCCCCACGATCCAGAGATCAGAACCCTAGGTTCCCAGCGGATGGGGACATTATAGACGCCTTACCCAGGCAGAGAGATGACAGGAACGACCGAGAGAGGCTCCAGCAGCAACGGCAGCAGCAGCCCCAGCAGCAGCCCCAGCAGCAGCAGCAGCAACAGCAACAGCAGCAACAGCAGCAGCAGCAACAGCAGCAGCAGCAGCAGCAGCAACCGCAGCAGCAGCAACAGCAGCAGCAGCATCAGCAGCAGCAACGGTCACCACAGCAGCAATGGCAACAGCAGCAACCCCAGACGCAGCAGCAACAACCCCAGACGAGACCACAATGGCTACCACCTGATCCAGAGCAGCAGAGAGACGAGAATGAAGATACCCTGCACTACCGCCGTCAGCTACCAGTCACCGGGCGGCCCACGCATCCTTGGGCAGGTCGGGGGCGGCCCCAAGGACCTCCACCGGGCCCCCACACCGGGGCAGACGCAGAGTTCCTTCGGCAGCACGTCCCTGTTACCCACGGCGTTATGGTATTCGGACGAGGAAGGGGAAGTCCCAGGGGCAGACGGCGAGTTCGATGACCTGGAAGGGACTAACGAGGCGGACGAGGGATCTGTCACGCAGGGCCCGCCCGTTGGTACTCATAGACCACGGACCAGCCCAGAGGAGACCCGGAGCAGTGTCACCACCCGCGACGAGGAGACTCACACGCCAGCCCAGCGCCTGGCACCTCAACCGCAGCGTCCACGGGTGCTTGACCGAAGCGCGGTCCCCTCGCCTGCGCCTGCTGGCAACCTCAGTTTCAGCAGGGTGGCACTGGATGACCCAGGGTACGAACACCCCTCGTCGGTACAGGTGCGCCGGACACACGGCACACCGGACAGATCCGGATCTCTCCCGCGGTCGCAGCCTCCAGCATTCGGCTCCATCTCCTACAGGAGGTCGGTGGGCCTAAGCTTAACACGGTAAAGGCCCCACCGATGCCTACCTTCAAGAATGTACCCAAGCTGCACGCGGATATGAAACCGCGAGAGGTCGACGAATGGGGACGCATGTGGCAACAGCAGTATACCGTTTGGTGCAATCACAACAGCTGGGAACTGGCCACCTGTGATTTGATCCCGCATGTGGTTAACACCTGCATGGACCCCTCGGTGGTGAGCATCCTGAACTGTGAGAGCATCGCATCCCAGTCATACCCACAACCGTGGAGGAGCTGATGGACCGGGTGCGCCGCAAGCTGATACCCCCAGACGCGGAGCTCCACGAGCGGATCGCTTTCGGCAAGCTGCGCCAGGGGACCACCCCATATCGCGAGTTTCTGTCCAAGTTTGAGTCCAGCGCCGCTTATCTAACCGACATGACCTGGTACGAGTACAAGATCAGATTCATCGAGGCGCTCAGCCCCGAGCTGCAGGATGAGGTATTCAAACACTACGCTGAGGTCCCCTGGAAGGAGTGGGACATCCTGAATATCCAGAGATACCTTCTGCAGGTGGCCGACGTGGTGGCTCGCGGGCGCGCACCCTCGGTGCGCCGTTTCTTCAGGTCAGCCACTGCAGGTCCGCGACGGGTGAACCAGATGTACTCTACGGAGCTCATCGGCGAGGAGGAGGAGGAGTACCCGACGACCCTGATGATGGCTACACTGACCTTGGCGTCAACGCGATCGATGCTAGCAAGGCGCGCTGCTTCATGTGCAGTGAGGTGGGGCACCTCAAGCGCGACTGCCCCAAGCTCCGGGGCAAGAACGCCGGTCGCGGGGCTGGAGAAGGGACACCCAGCGTTCGTTTCTCCGGCCCGGCCTTCGGCAGCCGCCCCGACCCTCCGGCCCTCGGGACCGACCCCGCAACGCGGGTGAGCGTGCGGCTCGCCTGCAGCACGCCAGACAGGTCCCGACGCAGTACCAGCAGCCGCGACCACCCGCGACCAACTCTACCAAGGGTGTGTTGCGCGCGGTCAACGAGATTGAGGCGCGGCGACAGTCCTCCTCTTCCGGCCAAACGCAGGCAGTGGCTGGCTACGAGTATGACGATGAGGAGGGGGCTGACGAAGAGGAGGAGGGGGGGAAGAGGGCGGGTGGTCGGGCGAGGCGGCCTCCCGTCCCACCGCTCCTCGGGAGTAGTAGCCCTGCCCATGGGCTTGGGTCCCGGGGTAGGGGATAGGATAGAAAAATCAGATGGTAGCCCCGACGCGGAGTCAACTAGAGTAGAGGTAGATGTTAACAACGTGGCCGCAGACGCGCCCTCCCAACCGGCGGCGCGTACATCTCAGGGAGATTCGCGGCATCTGTTTCTTTTCAGTGGGGGTTGTTGGTCCCTCCCACCGTCCTTGATCCGTATTTGAAGGAGAAAACGATCATGGACGTGAAGTTCCTGGTGACACCGGCGCCTCCACGTCCTTCATCAACGAGGCCCTGGTGCGTCGGCTGGGCCTGGTACCCCGGCCTCACACCACGGCAGTCTATGTCACCTACTCAGACGGTCGGCGACACCAATCGCCGGGCCTAGCAGACATCAAGGGTGTGCTGCAGGGCACGCCGGTGACCTGGTGGCGACTATTGCGCCGCTGGGCGCTGCCGACATCATCATTGGCGTGGACTGGCTGGACAAGCAGGATGTGGACATCAGTGTGCGCCGGCGGGTAGTTTGGTTTCCGGATGGTTCATTCTGGTGCCCTGACAGCGAGTATAGGGCACAGGCCGCGGAGGTCCATAACATTACACACGAGCGCTCGGCGGACGGGCCTCGACCAGCGTCCCAGATCCTGATGAGCAGCAAGACGCTGGCGCGCCAGCTTCGGAAGGGCAAGGAGTACGCGATGTATCGCATAGACCTGGATAGCACTCAGGCTCTGCTTAACGAGATCGGTGCCGGATTCACACCGGATGAGCTGGCGCGGTTCAATGCCGTCCTGGAGAAGCGCACTACCCTTTTTGCGGATCGCACCCCCAGTTCCCTCCCAATCGATCGGTGTTGCACCGTGTCCAGCTCCAGGAGGGTTCCGGGCCTACTGTGTCTCCCATGTACCGCATGGGCCCAGTCGAGCTGGTGGAGCTCAAGAAGATCCTCATTTCACTGCTTGACGCTGGGCTCATTGAACCCAGCAACAGCCCCTTCTCAGCGGGCGTGCTGCTCGTTCCCAAGCCAGGAGGCAAGTGGCGTCTGGTGACGGATTACCGGAAGCTGAACGCCATCACCGTCAAGTCCCGGTATCCTCTACCGCGGATCGACGACATCTTCAACCGTGTCCAGGGGGCCACGTGTTTCACCGTCATCGACTGTGCGGACGGGTTTTGGCAGCTGCGCATCGCGCCAGAAGACTGCCACAAGACCGCGTTCGCTACGCCCTTCGGTCACTATCAGTTTCGGGTGGCGGCAATGGGGCTGTGCAATTCGCCGGCGTCCTTCCAGATGCTGATGAATGATATCCTCCGTCCGGTGATGGGTACAGCCCACTTGCCACAGGTCTCCCAGGACCTGGCGGACCCGCAGAAGGGGGCACGCCCGCCCTGGACCTACAAGCGCACGTGCGCGCTGGCGTATCTGGACGACATCCTGGTGTACTCCAAGACGTTCGAGGAGCACCTAGAGGATGTGGACGCCGTGCTTCAGATCATGGAGGATGAGCACCTTTCGGCGCGGAAAGCCAAGGTGCGCGCCGGCCGCTGCGTGCCGTTTCTGGGCCATACCTGTCCGCGACGGCATCGCGACCGACCCGGAGAAGATCGAGTCCGTCCAGCAATGGCCTGTCCCTACGGACGTGAAGGGGGTGCGCAGCTTCCTGGGCTTGGCTTCTTACTACCGACGGTTCATCCCACGGTTTGCCACCATCGCCGCCCCGATCAACGCTCTTCTCAAGAAGGGTACCCCGTTCCTCTGGGCTGAGCAGTGCCAACAGGCGTTTGAGGCGCTTAAGCGCCACCTCACCACAGCACCAGTCCTTATCCTGCCGGACCCGGCCCTTCCTTTCGTTGTGGCTACGGACGCCAGCAAGGTGGCCATCGGGGGGTCCTCCTGCAGGACCAAGGCAAGGGTCTTCAGCCCATCGAGTATATCTCACGCACAATGATTCCGGCGGAGCGGAATTACCCAGTGCATCAGCAGGAGCTTCTGGCAGTAGTCTACAGCTGCCACACGTGGCGTCACCATCTTCTGGGGGCCCAGTTTTCGGTGGCCATTAGTGAGCAGGGGGATCTCGACCCCCACCGCCTGGTGATCCACACCGACCACCGGCCGCTCACCCACCTCTGGTGCAGCCCAACCTGACGCCCCGCAAGCGCGGTGGATGGAGTACTTGTCACAGTTTGCGCCATTCAAGATCCAATACGTCAAGGGCGCGGACAACGTGGTGCCAGACGCCCTCGCGACGGGCGGACTATTGGTTCTACGAGGACATGGATGTGCTTCATACCACTTGCGTACCAGTGGCCGCCCCGGGGACCGCCTACGGCGCGGAGCCACGGTCTCCCCGGGCCCGCCACCTGTTTCATCTGGGACACACCACCAGTGATGACTTGTCACCTCTCTTGGAGGAGACGAGTGCCCACGAGGACGTGGACGCCCCCGGGGAGGGGGAGGGATCGCATATGCGCATGCCCCTTAGCCATGTGGTGCCGCCCCAGGGAATTTTTCAGCTTCAGCCGATCGGCCCGCCCACAGTCTTCTCCGAATTCGTCAACCAGGCGAGTGCGGAGACAGACCCGGCCGCGGACGCGTTCACAGTCACGTCGGACTGGAGACGATGATCAGTCGTTTCACGGTCACGGAGGAAGCGGCGCTTGAAGCCATCCGGGCGCATCCCCAGCAGATGGGTGCCTACCCTTGCAAGTTCCAGGAGGGACGCCTGTTCGTGAGTGTCCAGCCGGAGGAATGGCGGCTGTATGTCCCGGAGCTTTGTAGGGCCGCCTTGCTTCACGAGCTCCACGATTCGCTTCTAGGCGGACATCAAGGAAGCCACCGTCTTTATCCTCGGGCCCGCAAACATTTCTACTGGCCAGGGATGAAGGAGTATATTGAGACATATGTGCGCCAGTGCCCCTCGTGCCAGATCATGAAGTCCAGGAACACGGGCTCGCAAGCCGTCCCCAAGACGTTACCTGATCCGATGGGTCCTTGGGATTCTATCATGATGGACTTCATCGGCCCGTTCAAGAAGGCGAAGAGCGGCAACAGCATGGTCCTGGTGTTCGTGGACCGCCTGACGCGCATGTGTCACTTGGCCCCGTGTCCGGCCGACCTCACTGCGGAGGAGTGCGCCAAGATATACCTGACGCACGTGTTCCGGTTCCATGGGCTCAGCCGACAGTTCATCTCCGACGCGACAAGCTCTTCACGGCCAAATTCTGGCAGGAGTTCTTCGAACGGTGGGCACCAAGGTGTCGCTGGGCACGGCCTACCACAGTTCGTCGTCCATCTGGTGGAGCGGTTGAACCGTACAGTGCAAGAGACCATGCGACACTACACCGACGCGGTGGGCAGCAATTGGGAGGAACTTCTGGGCTTGGTGGAGTTCTCCCTGAACAATGCTCCCCAGGCCGCCCACGGATTTACCCCCTTTTTCCTCAACTCTGGCAGGCACCCTCTCACGCCTCCCGACCTGCTTATGAGCCCGAACGGGGAGAGGATCAGGTCAAGCTGGACACACGCCAGGGGGTTGATCGCTTGCTGCAGCGGATGCACCAGGCTCATAACAGTGCAGTCCAGGGTACCGCGCCGCGACCGAGCGGTATCTGGAGAGGACAGCCGGCAAGCGGGATAACCGGGCGCCGTCCATTGAGGTGGGCGATTGGGTCCTGGTGGAGGGCCCACAGATCGGACGATTCTCACACAAGGTGGAGAAGGAGCTGAAGACTAAGCTTCGTCCCATGTTCCTGGGCCCCTACAAGGTTCTCCAAGTTTGACGACGTCATGTTCCAGGTGGACGTCCCGGTGTCATGGAACCTCACGTCCAACCGTTTCCATCGTGACCAGCTCAAGTTGTACCACCAGAACACCATTCAGGGTAGGGTCAATCCCCCGGCCCCGTTGGAGTTCAATCCGGACACAGGGGAACAGGAGGATGAGGTGGCTGCGATCGTGGGACACCGAGATGTCAAACGAGGTCGGGGGACCCAGCGACAGTACCGTGTGCGATGGCGATTCGCGCAGCATGAGTCGGAGGACTCCTGGCGCACCCCTACTGAGTTAGCGGGTTGCGCCCGCTTATTGGAAGCATACAAGAAGACACACCAGTTGCATTAATAGGCGGTATAACGGTGTACGGTGTAGGGTGAGAGTGAGGTGTGCGCCGGGTACTAGGTACACGCCACTAACGCCTTGGCTTTGGTGTGTGGGCCGTGCAGGGGACGCCGCGGAGGCGCTTCCCAGAGGCCAGACTTCTGCCAGCGCCGCGGAGGCCGTAGAGGCGGGAATCCGGGTAGTAGACGGGGAGTCGAGTGAGGAAGATCTGGTGGATATGGACACGACAGATTACCCGGAGGCCCCTCTACCAGAACAGGTTGACAGGATGCAGACAGCTCGCGGAGAGCCTGCAGTCCGAAGGGGTGCTTCAAGGGCCGGGGGCTCGGGAGGGGTGGCCGGCACGAGACGTCGTCCAGACCCGGAGCCCGGACGCGCGCGCGCTGCAGCTAGTGAAGGAGCTGAATGAGGAGACTTTAACCCCCGATGTTCGTGCGCGACTATGGTCGGGAGGGTGACTTGGTGGAGCGGCGTCGTCGGCGCCGTAACCAGATGCCGTCAGATCTCCGCGCGATTCCATTCTGGCGCATGTCGGCCCCGCTAAGCTGGAGGATTTTCGATGGTTCGTGCGCAGGAATGTGGGGTTCAAGATCGAGACCCGCACTGCCGAGCGCGACGGCGTGGTGGTCGGTATCGACTGGGAAACCCATGAGCGGGAGTGCCTGTGTCATGCGTGCGTGAACACGCTGGATGCAGGTCTGGTATTTCCACGGCTGTTGCTCCTCCTGATTCCGCCCGAGGTGCGGAAGCATCTGGAGAACTACTTTCCTCGATACCTCCCGTTGGAAGGGGCGTTGCGGGGCGAGAAGTGTATGCGCGCGGGTCAGTACTCGTTACGGCAGGCCTGGATCGCATCGTGGCGATGGACGACGAGGACCAGGATGATGGGAGCGAGGGTGACGACTCCGACTCTGATGACTACCCTCCCCGTCCTCTTCCTCGTCCCCCTTCAAGGGATCCACCTTCTGGGGGCTCCTTGGAGGGCGGCGCAGGACATCGTCCTGTGACGCGTTTCGAGGCGCCACCGCCGGCGATGGGCTGGGGGCGCCCCTCTGGGCGAGGGTCTCGCCCGCGGTCCACGGGTTGGGGCGGAGGCAGCCAACCAGACTCTCGGCGTGCTCCAGACCGGCCTGCACGTCGGCGCTCGCCCTCACCGTCATCGCGCTCGCGTTCCCGTTCGGACTCGGGAACGGAGGTACGCCCTGCTCGCCGAGCGTCACCACCACCTCGTCGCCCGGCGGATCGGCACTGGGAGCGCACGTGGGGGTCGGCGGTGGAATTGGAGCGAGAGTCTCGGCGACCGCGGTCGGATACGACGGGAGCTGCTCCGGTAGGACAGAACAGCCGGCCGGGGGCGAGCCCCCGGTTGTGGCCCCCTTAGATCCTCCGACGGATGCGGGCCAGGAGGAGCCTACCTTCCTTGTCTCCTTGGAACCACCGGAGCCTACCTTCTTGGTCTCCCTGGATCCACGTCCCCGGCCTGCACCAGCCGGCTCATCAATGCCACGTCCGCGGAGGGACACCTCCGTCCCACTTCGTCGGGTCGACACTCGCACCCTTCCGCGGAGGAACCGCGCCTACCCACCATGGCAGAGACGCGACCTCGGGCTGCGGAGGGCCCAGCGGAACGGACATTCTGGTACCAGCGGAGCCCGTGATGCGCTTGGAAGCGCTCGTAGCTGCGGTACAATCCGGACAGGACCTGATACAGCGCCTGATGGTCCAGCACGGTCGTCAAGGTGATCATTCTGCTGCCACTCAGTGGGCTATGATGCGGCCTCCAGAGCTCCTGGGTCATCTCACGAGGAGTGGTCATTGGGGACTTCATACGGCCGGTACCGGGCAGAGTGGTGCGACATGGTGGGCCAGGACCGCGCACGGAGAAGCTTTGTGTGACATTCGAGGGGCCTCCGGCTTTTCAGGTTCCCCCGGGTACGCACCTACCTGCTCCCTGGTGTTTCGCGCGGGTCCTTGGTTCGCTGTGGATCGCGGGGCTTACTGGGAACAGGTAGAGATCACCTTTCTGCCCCAGGTTCCTGCCCCTGCCGCAACCCGACGACCCTCGTTTCCCCGCTGCGGTGGGGCATGTTGTGCGATTCGGGTCCGAAGACTGGTGGGATTGGCGCTATCAGGTCGATGGGGTGAAGCACGTGGTGACGCCTCCCAAGGTGGCTCCAGCGGAGGGGAGTGCCTTTCTTAATCTGGTGGCGCCCGATATTGTAGGGGCCCGGTCGGTGTCGATCAACGATGATCACGTGCGTATGGAGGTTTTCCTGATGGGGGTGCCTTTGTTCGCGAGCACCGGTGTGGGGTGGTGGATCGGTCGGCGTTGACGCTCATGTTCACCCATCCCCAGTACCTCGCTGGGTTCCTGTCTCTGTGGCCCCGAGGGTCGTGGGTGGAGCTGTCCCGGCTGGGTCGGCAGAAGGTGTCCCCCTACCAGGTGGCTTTTGAGATTGACCTGTGTTCGCACCCTGGGATGATGATTTCACAGATGACCCACGCGGGGCGTAGGGCCCTCACTGAAGTCCTGTCGCAGCGACGTGCCACTAGCGGCGGACGCTAAGTGGTTAGAATAGTTTTTCGTGACGGATAGCGGATTGATCCAGTCACCATTGGAGTCTTACTACTACGTCAGAGTTGGGCCTGTGTATCAACTTCTAGAGGAACTGGCATTACTAACCTGCGGGTGAACCGAGGTTGGGACATAGTACTCTTATAGTAGCGTTGTTTTTCCAAATTACTTGTACGGTAGGGACTACCGACCCCCATGGGGGGGAGGAGTGTTACGTCCCTGCCCTTTTGGCCGGACGTAACAATGGAATAAATTACTAAGGCTGTTTGGTCTATTGGACTTGGGTTTTACGGACCTTGGCTATTGTGTGAATTGGACTAGTTATTTTGGTCCTAGGTTGTCCTTTTAGGGGCCGGTGCTGTGGCGCCGCGCCGGTTCTGAGTCTGTCAGTTGTTCTAGGCGTGGATCCTATAGTTGAGGGTCGATGTCGGCCCGGATCCTACGTGGAATGAGTGACTCGGATTGTTCTAGGGAAATTGGCGTGTATCTGCGCCGCAACCAACCTAGGTTAAATTGGTCCGAGGACGAGAGTCTCGTCCTCTTGGTTTAATGAATGATAAGTGCGAATACGCCTACACATTGAGCCCGGGGCATTATCCATTTGTAATTGGTATTGCTAGCCAATATAAGTGTGACTAATTAGCTTGGCATTAAGCCGTGATGCCAGATATCTCACGACTCACGTCGTGAAGCGCAACCTACTTTAGGCTATCTTGAATTATTCCTAATTCCGGCAGAAGGGTCTTTCGCTACGTAGCTCAGGCTAGGTGTGTCTGGCAGGGACGTAACACTGCTCCTCACCTTAAGTACGTGGCGGATAAGCTGTTGTTTCTTAAATGCCGCAAGAGGCTCTCAGGGACTTCCTACCCGCTGGATGACGACTTGACCCTGGCACAGCAACAGCGGCGACGGGAGCTATGGCTGACCTAGTACTCCAGCTCCGGCAGACCGCAGGGGGGAAACCGGTATACTGGAGGGGGCGGCGGTCATCCACGTCGACCACAAGCCCTGGCAGGCGCCCCCTGCCACTCCCAATCCCTGTGAGTCTAGGGAATATAGCAGTAACTAGTGTAGATTTGTCAGGCTTAGCTAACCATGTGGCCCATGCCTATGCGATTGTGCACCCATGTAGTGGGACTCCCGGCCTGACGGATGATGCATTAAGAATTTAGCCATTAGCCCTGCCTATTAATTAATTAATTAATTAAACTCGTGCTCCCGTTGGGGAGTCACGGAGCACCGAAGTGCTTTTAATCCCTGTGTGTGCACTACAGGAGAAAGGGCAGAGACCCCCAGTCTCCTTCATGCCAGAGGCATGCCACAGCTGCATTCGGGCGCGCTAGCTAAACGGACACGCTAACGATCCGGCAGTCTGTGGGTGCAATAAGACCCATGTGAGCATATCATAGCAAGGAGCGTGGGCAAGTAATCTGAACATAGCCAGGGCGTAGCATGGCTGTACTAGGACTAGGCTAAGGCTATGGCTGGTTGTGTACCGTGCGTTGGCGGCACGTGACTAGGTGTGTTGGCACAGCTAGGCAAACATTCTAGGCATGGCTGCCTTAGCGGCAGTGACGCCAATGGTTACAAGCTAGGGCTATTGCTATTCTAGCCCGCTGGGGGCGTCCACATCTTCTGGTTGATCATCAGGTCCCCGCCCCTCCAGTACACCTTGGGCTTCTGGGGGTCCTGCTTGTGGCGAAGGTATTCCGGCCACAGGTCGCGACGCTGCTGTTGCTGAGCGGGGGTGAGTCGTCATCCAGCGTCCAGGTGAGGTCGTGCAACCGCTTGCGACGAGAGAGGAACGCTGCTTATCCTCAGGGGAGAGGAAGGTGCAGGACTGGTGGGGGAGCCGCCTTGTCCCGTGAGTGGGGGCCGGAGGCGGTGGCACCCACGCAGTTCTACCTCACCTACCAGGCCCATGAGGGTAAGAAGCTGGTTCTTGAGATCGTCAGCAAGGGAGGTTGACGTCTCACCTGGGTTCTGGGGGAAGCGACGTAGCACCACTCGGCACTAGCGGCGAGCGCGATCGGTGACCTCCCGTTGCTGGGCCTGGCGGTGGTCCTCCAGCTCCTGGAGCTTCGTGGCGATGGCGTCGGTGGTGGAGGCGGTCGCTGACCGCAGCAGGTCCGCATAGGAGAGCGGCGGGAGGTCACCAGCATCCTGCCGGGGTGGCTGGGAGGCAATGGTGGCCGTCTGCTCCGCTAGCTTGGGACCTGTGTGGCCAGGGCCTCGGTGTGGGCGGTGATGGCCTCAAGCTTCTTCATGAGCACGCCGCACTTGCCCTCCACCTGGTTAAGGCGAGAGACAAGTGCAGCATGCGTTTCCGAAGCCTGCGCCGCGGTGTGTAGCGCCGTGAACTGTGGTTGTAGCTTGTGGACGACCTTGGTTTCCAACGTTGGAGACCCGGGCCTCGACCGTGTTGAGCGTGGTGTTCAGCGAGGTCATCTTCTCGGCCAGCGGCCAGGTCACGTGCTCCTCCAGCACTGCGCGGATTTCATCCTTGCAGAGGGAGGGAGCCGATGGGGCAGCCGGCTGTGTGGGTGCTGGGGCGTTGAGAGCTCGGACGATGTCGCCGAGGCTGCGCTGGTAGTGGCTGGTCAAGATAAACAGGCGTTGGCGTGGTTCTTCATAAGTGTAGAGCCAGGACGTGTTGCGGTAGTCGATAGCCGGCGGCCCCCCCTTCTGGGGCACGAAGAGCTTCCGTTCCTGTGTGAGGAACTGGAGGACCTCGACGACTTCCTGCGGCGACAGTTATGTGCGTCGCCGGGCAAGAATTGGCTCCATTTGTGGCGTTCGTGGCATGGTTTCTTGGGCTCAGGCGAGGCGCTTGGCGATGGGTCTGCTGGCGATGGGTTGGCGAGCCCAGGCGGCTGGGCAAGAACGATGGCGAGAGGGTTGGGCTGGGAGCCGGTAAGCTCCTTTTCCAAACCCGTTTGGCTTTTGGGGTCGTCATGGCTGCTTGTCACGTGATAACGTTGGCAATACTGCGTTTCAGCCGTAACCGATTATACTGGCGGGTGCGTCTCAAAAAAGCGCATCGAATGCAAGTGGTCTGACAGAATTTTGGGCTCAGATGCAAAAGATCTGAACTCCGCCGTCAGCCATTTTCGTCATTAGCCCCAACAAATCTGCTCAGTTTGTGGTGTTTCTTTGTCCTAGCCCTGCCTATGCAGAGAGCTACTCTCTGCTGAGACGCCATGCCCTAGCCATTGTTTAGCCATGATTAATTAAGTTATTTGTGACTACGCAGAGAGGCCACTCTCTGCTGAGAAGCCATGCCTTAGCTAAATTTGTATAGCCATGATGATCTTCCCCCCCATGACAGGCTCCCCTTAGCTGGGCATAGCTTAATAGATCATGGGGATGCAGACCTGTGCCCTGGTGCACCTAGAGCAAGTGTCGTTTACATTCCCACCCTTGCAGGAAGTAGCTTAGAATGTATTAAAAGCCATATGCCCTTCTCTGGGATATGTGCTACATATACTCCCAGCAGAGTTATGTTCCTAATTAATTAATTAATTACTTTAATTAATACCTCCAGAGATATCGGTGATTTGAATGGTAAGTGCATTGGTGGTACTGCACGACGGTATTGGACG